>KQ992582.1:34557-50857 GCA_001598015.1 Dorcoceras hygrometricum | reverse complement strand
TCAGTGAAGCTCATCATAGATCGAACCATGTCCAACAAGGTCTGATTACGACGCTCTGCTACACCATTTAGTTGTGGTGTGGCAGGAGGGGTCCACTGACGAGAGAATCCCATTCTCCTTCAGATAGACTTGAAACTCAGTACTTAAGTATTCACCACCTCGATCAGATCGAAGTGCTTTAATACTTTTGCCTAATTGATTTTCTACTTCAGCCTTGAATTCCTTGAACCTTTCAAAGGATTCAGACTTGTACTTCATCAAGTACAAGTACCCATACCTAGAGTAATCGTCGGTAAAGGTGATGAAATATGTGTGACCGTATTTTGTACCAATACTAAACGGGCCGCAAACATCAGTATGGATCAAATCCAATAGGCCTTGGGCACGTTCACCCTTGCCCTTGAAGGGTGCTTGGTCATCTTTCCTTTCAGACAGGATTCACAAGTCGGTAGGGAGTTGATGTCTGACAGATCAAACAAGTCACTCCTAACTAGCTTGTTCATCCTACTTAGGGAAATGTGACCTAGCCTAGCATGCCAAAGTTGTGCTGGGTTCAAGTTATCGTGTTTCCGTTTAATCGTTGTTTTTAATTAATTCAGGAACAAATAAATTCTCGGTAGATTGCGGTAGATATCGCCAATCCAGTCCACGACCAGAAACGAGACTCCTTCGTCAGCCTGCACTAGAAGCACTGACGAGATCAGCACGAACGGATTCTCCTCATCGAATTGGCCGGAAACAATTTTCCGGCAAAGACAGGCGGCGGCGCAAGGCGGGCGGCGGCGACGGCGTATGTGGAGAGGAGGGGAGGCGGCTAATTTGTGCTTAGGGTTAGGTTAAGTTGTGTAATGTCATGTACACAATGAAGTTATTAAGTCTAATTAAATAGACTTAATGATGGACTTGGACCGGCCCAACGGGCCCGGGTCCAAATGACGATATCCATCGCTGCGACTTCATCGTAACTCCGATCGCCGATCAGATCGGACCGATCGACTCAGTTTCCAAAACTGAATATTATGATCTGAAAAACCATTTTTCAGAAACCCAGTGCAAAATGACCGTTTTGCCCCTCAACAGCGAAAATCACGATTTGACCCCTGTTGACTTTTAGGAAGTCGCACTCCCTAAAATCCTCCTCAAGTGCTCAACACATTGAGATCAGTTTCCGTGCGGGAATCTCGAATCCAGTACTTGTGTGACCCTCAATGGTTCAGGGATACAGCTAGCCGTGGGCCCACAACCATTGTGGCTCCGGAATCACAATTCCGGACTTGTCCATCGGATCATGGTAAGAGCGTCTAGAAACATCGCCCCATGATCCCCTAGGTATCACTGATAGTGCCTGAAAGAACCAGTTGGTCGTGGTTAGCGTACATTACGGTCCTTTCAATCCATATATCCCGATCAGTTCAACGACCATTGGTAAATCGAGAGTCGCTAAAGATCCGATAGCTATGCATACATCTTGGAGATCAAATAGTGACATCACGAGTGTAACTAGGTAAACCCATTTACCTAAAACACTTCTAGTACTCTAGCCAGAGATTTATACACTATTATCCCCTCAGATAGCATAGGATATCCACGCATGTAAGCGAGCGGTGAATCCTCGACAACGAAGCATCGACTCCTACATGCATCGGGATCTCACCCAATCCCGCCGCCTAATGACCCCAAGTGAGTCAGCAAACGAGTCAAAGTGAGACGCCTATCATGTAGAGTCTCAATGATGTTTCGAGTCGTGAGGACTAATCAGTACAACCAAGACCTCGGACTTATCCACTCGACAAATGGTAACCACTTGGAAAGTCCGAACGAGGGTAGTTCGATAGATCACCAGGTCACTATCTATCTGCATGCTCAGAACATCACAATGTTCCCTACCAATGAAACATGGTACTTCACATCGCAGATACTGTTCTGAATATACAGTGACTATTAGATGTGTTTCATGATAGCCGTCATACCCACTATCACATCTAACATACACTATAGTGCATTCTAGGTCTTTACTCAACGAAATTGTTAATCATTATACAACACAATGAAATTAAAGAATGCCATAAATAAATGCGAATATCATATATAAAGACTGTCATACACAAGAGTCTATAAACCCACACGCCACAGGTTGGCTAGTTGGGCATCTACTCTAACACTTCAGAGATCGATCTACGGTCTCAAACAAGCATCGAGGAGTTGGAACCTGAGATTCGATGAAACAATTAAGGAATTTGGTTTCATCAAGAATCCCGAGGAGCCATGTGTATATAAGAAGGTAGTTAAAAATGCTGTGACATTCCTTGTACTTGACGTTGATGACATTCTACTCATTGGGAATGATGTGGAATGCTGCAGTCAACTAAAGTCTGGTTGTCTAGTAGATTCTCGATGAAGGACATGGGTGAAGCATCCTATATTCTTGGAATACAGATATATCGGGATAGATCGAAGTGGATGCTCGGACTCACCCAAGCTACCTACATCGATATCATACTTAAGCGGTTCTCGATGGAAGAGTCCAAGAGAGGACACCTACCTATGTGCCACGGGGTCACTCTATCTATGTCTATGTGTCCGAAGACTGATGAGGAGATAGAGAGTATGACACGTGTGCCATATGCCTCGGCAATAGGTAGTATTATGTATGGCATGATCTCAACTAGACTGGATGTCGCATATGCTCTGAGTGTTACGAGCCGCTACCAGGCCAATCCCGGCCAATTGCATTGGAAGGCTGTGAAGGATATTCTTAAGTATTTACGAAGGACTAAGAATATGTTCATGGTCTACGGGGGTGGTGAACTGAAACTGGAAGGCTACACTGATTCTAGCTTCCAGTGTGACGTGGATGATTCGAAGTCAACCTCTGGATTTTTATTCATGCTCAATGGTGGTGCTGTCTCTTGGAAGAGTTCCAAGCAAGACACCATCACGGATTCAACCACTGAGGCTGAGTAAATTGCAGCATCAGCTGCTGCTAAGGAGGCGGTTTGGATAAGGAATTTCGTCCAAGAGTTGGGCGTCATTCCTGATGGAGTTGGTCCAGTCCCGGTGTACTGCGACAACACGGGTGCCGTTGTGCAAGCATAGGAGCCTAGGTCTCACCAAAGATCCAAACATATACTGAGGAAATACCACATAATCCGGGATATTGTGGCTAGAGGTGACATAGCAGTTGAGAGAGTCGCCTCTGCAGACAACATTGCTGCTCCACTTACGAAGCCCTTGCCAGGACCGTTGTTTGAAAAACATCAAGAAACAATGGGACTGCGTCTGATGAGTAGTTGGCTATAGGGCAAGTGGGAGATTGTTAGAGTAGATGCCCAACTAGCCAACTTGTTGCGTGTGGGTTTTATAGACTCTTGTACATGACAATCTTTATATATGATATTCGCATTTCTTTATGGCATTCTTTATTTTCATTGTCTTATATAATGTTAACAATTGTGTTGGATAAAGACCTAGAATGCACCATAGTGTATGTTAGATGTGATAGTGGATATGATGGCTATCATGAAACACATCTAATAGTCAATGTGTATTCTAAACTCGTTCCTAGTCTATTGGACCGTCAAAATGAGGATAAGGCCGCCCGAGCTTGAGACTAGCATCTGCGATGCGAAGTACCATGTTTCATTGGTAGGGAAAATTGGGATGTTCTGAGCATGCAGATGGATAGTGACCTGGTGATCTATCGAACTACCCTCGTTCGAACTTTCCAAATGGTTACCATTTGTCGAGTGGATAAGTCCGAGGTTTACACTCGCGATGTCACTATTCGATCTCCAAGATGTATGCATAGCTATCGGATCTCTAGCGACTCTCGATTTACCAATGATCGTTGATCTGATCGGGATATATGTGTTGAAAGGACCGTACTGTACGCTAACCACGACCAACTGGTTCTTGCAGGAACTATCAGCGATACCTAGGGGATCATGGGGCGATGTTGCTAGGCGCTTTACCTTGATCCGATGGGCAAGTCCGAAATTATGATTTTGGAGCCGCAATGATTGTGGGCCCACGGCAAGCTGTATCCCTGAACCATTGAGGGTCACACAAGTACTGGATTCATGATTCCCGTACGGAAACTGAGCTCAATGTGTTGAGCATAGGAAGGGTATTTTAGGGAGTGCGACTTCCTAAAAGTCAACAGGGGTCAAATTGCGATTTCCCACTGTTCAGGGGCAAAACCGTCATTTTGGACTAGGTATCTGAAAAATTGTTTTTCGCATCATAATATTTAGTTTTGGAAACTGAGTCGATCGATCCGATCTGATCGTCGATCGGAGTTATGATGAAACCGTGGTGATTTAAATGAACCGAATGTTCATATGGACTTGGGCCTGACCCAAGTCCAATTGGGCCGGTTCAAGCCCATGAACCATCTTTAATTAGTAGAGATGGTCTAGGGTAAACAATCAATAATTCAATCAAACCCTAGCCTCCATACTTCACACTCGGCCGCCCCTCCTCTCCCTCAACCTCACGCCGCCTTGCGCCGCCTTGCGTCGCCCCGTGCCGCCGCCGTGTGCCGCCATCTACGTGATCGGACTTGTTTCGATCACCGCGACGAGGAGTTTCCGTCCGTGCTGAATTCGTCAGTCCTTCTAGTGCAGGCTGACGAAGGTGTCTTGATTCCGGTCGTAGACCTGATTAGGAGGATCTATCGCCGCCTACAATTCAAGAGCCACATTTCCCTGTGAATTCTGGTTAGAGCCAGGCGCCTAGACGCCAGCAAGGTAGCAATTCGATAAAGGCCCTATGAATGTTTATTGATTGTTTTTAATGTATTGAACGCATCTCGGGGCATAATTTTAATTTCCGCTGCGCCCCGGGGAAGCGGGATCCGGATCCGCCATTGTATGCCAACAACCCAAGACCTATTAGATTAAGGTTTCATTCGTCCCAGTACTTCACCGTGGGGAGCTCCAGTTTTGTTTGTCAAGAAGAAAGACGGAAGTATGCGTTTGTGTATAGATTATAGGGAGTTGAATAAGTTCACTGTTAAGAATAAGTATCTTCTCCCTAGTATTGATGATTTATTCGATCAACTTAAAGGAGCTGTTGTATTTTTGAAGATCGATATCCGATCTGGTTATCATCTTAGATTAAAAGACGTAGACGTATACAAGACGGCTTTTAGAACACGTTATGGCCATTACGAATTCTTAGTAATGCCCTCTGGACTGACAAATGCACCTTCTGTGTTCATGGATTTAATGAATAAAGTGTTCCAACCTTCTCTATATAGATTTGTAATTGTTTTTATAGACGACATTCTCATTTACTCTAAGAGTAGATAGGAGCACGCAGACCAGCTTAGAGTTATACTGCAAATTTTGAGGACTAAACAATTATTTGCTAAATTTAGTAAATGTGAATTTTGGATTGAAAATGTTGTTTTTCTTGGTGATATAATTTCTAAGAGCGGGGTAGAAGTAGACCCATCCAAGGTAGAAGCAGTCCGGGAGTGGCCTGTACCTAAGAGCGTTACATAGGTTCATAGTTTCTTAGGCCTTGCAGGTTACTACCGAAGTCTTATAGAGGGATTTTCAAAGATAGCAGTCCCTTTAACGTCATTGACCAAGAAAAATGTTAAGTGTTTGGTCCCCAGAATGCCTTTGAGAGGTTGAAGCAAGCATTGATAGAAGCCCATGTTTTAACTTTGCCATCTGGGAAAGGGAATTACACGATCTATACATATGCATCAATGACAGATTGGTAGCTGTCTTAATGCAATATAAGAGAGTGGTTGCCTATGATTCTAGGTAGCTGAAGATTCATGAAAAGAATTATCCTACGCATGACCTCTAACTATTAGCAGTGTTTTTCGCATTGAAGATTTGGAGGCACTATCTTTAAGGGGGAAAATGCGAAATTTTTACATACCACAAAAGCCTCAAGTACTTCTTTACCCAGAAGGAGCTCAACATGAGGCAAAGAAGATGGTTAGAACTGGTTAAAGACTATGATTGCGTTATTAGCTATCACCCCGGCAAAGCTAACATAGTAGCAAATGCGCTAAGTAGAAGAATTGTGGGATTAGCTCAACTTTCAGTTCAGATACCATTATCGAAGGAAATCGAGAGATTTGAGCTGGAAGTAGTTACGCAAAAGTGTGCTGAAATGATAACTACAGTAGAGGGAATTCTGAAATACCAAGATATGTTATGGGTACCGCGAACTGATAACTTGCACACTGGTATTATGAATGAAGCCCATAACACTCCTTATTCAATTCACCCAGGAGGTACTAAAATGTATAAAGATTTGCAACCTTTTTTGGAGGCCGGGAATGAAACGAGATATCTCCAATTTCGTTTCTGAGTGTTTAACATGCCAACAAGTAAAAGCAGAGCATCGGCGATCAGCTGGGATGTTAAAATATCTCCCTATACCAAGGTGAAAATGGGAAAACGATGGATTTTGTAGTGGGTTTACCAAGAACACTCCACGCATTTAATACATCTAATGAAGAAGTTCAGCGCTTATCTCATGCAGTTGAGTCCATGAGAAATGTAGTAAGTAGCTTACAAGGAGTCAGCTAACAGTGCAAGCTGATTTATTTCTCATCTTTCACAGAAGATCGTTAATCATTTGTTTTCATTGTTCATTGAATCTTCTGTATGCGTTTCTGTCACGTACTGAATTAGATAGTCTTTGTTCATCCAGATCAGATAAGATTAAGCCTTATAACATTTGTTAACACGACATCTGTGTTGCTTGGAAAGATATATTGGATTTCAGTTCAGGTGCTGGCTGACTAAGTGGTTTAGGATACTTTGTCTTATTCAAAGTCCTAGTGAACATCCTTCCAAATTGGAAGAAGGGAATAATTAGAAGCTCAGCTTCAAACTTCTCGAAACAAATTCTGACTCTCATTACACACATTTACATTTACGTTCTCTATTTAATTGAACACTTTTCGTATAATATCTTTATTGCTCAAGAAAACATAGACTGAGTAGTGCTCGGCTGATTTGTAAAACCAATCACTAAACACAAATTTTTTTAACAAAGTCTATTAACTCCCTAAACTCTTTGCTGATTTTATTCGAATCTAACATATTAAACATTTGTAGACATTGAGTCAATATTGGACAAAACATATATGACTAATTAATCAAAACTTTATCAGTGCGAATAATACCTTTAATTAATCAAAACATTATCAACTGCACTAAACGGTGCGAATAATACCTCTGACTCCTATAGTTTTTCCAACTTTCTAATTATAATTCATCTGAATATATTAAAATTCAAAGGTTTTCTCAATTTTCAAATTAAGAATTTCACTAAATAATCAAATAAACAACCAACCAAATCAAGATAAAGAATGACGTACAAAAATTAAGGAGATTAACGAACGAAAAAATTATTCAAGTCCAGCAGTGAAAGGCACGCCTGTGGCTGGAAGCCAAGATCGGCCCGCAATAAAACTCCCCACCGTAAACCTCCCTGCCTCCGCCGGATTTACTATAACTCGGTAACCCCTCCACCGAACCCTCCGGCTGGTGCCTGAGCCCGGCCCGGAGTTACGATACTCTCCATAGTACAGCGTATTCAGCGCGAAATTGCCGTCCCACTCCAGCCACCCAGCCGGATCCACCAGCCTATCCAAATACGTCTGCAAATAAACCGTCCTCGAATACTGCTTCCATGGCCGACCCAGAAATGATTGGAAAGAACGCAGAACCGGCACTAACTCGGATGAAGCCAATACTCTTGAATTATGTATCGAAATCCCGGTGTTCTGATTCGGGTCGCTTCTGCCTTGGGCTGTTACGACGTTTTTCTGCCTGTCCATGGGGCGGCGGGCGTAGATCATGCAGTTCTGTAACATAGCGGCAGCGTTTCCGAAGATGAAATCTACAGTGCCATAGATATAGCATTCTTTGTAGAACTGGCGCTGCGAGTGGACGTAGAGTGTGTCTTGGTATCCTTCGAATCCGCATTGATAGAAGACGGATAGATCGGCGCCGGAGCGTAGGGCCACCGCCTGGTGGTTCTGTGGGCTGGCGGTGTTGCGGAAGGTGATGCCTCTAGCTATGAAGCCTTCGCCGGTCACCGCTGACACATTTTATTGAATGTTTGTGAGTCATCTCTCCCATATTAATGCGTGTGAATAAAGGAAAATTAAGGGCGTTTGAAAATTAAGTTTTAGTCAGATTGAAAATTGTATAAAGCTGATAATTCCGAACACAACCTAAATAATGTTGAATATATAAGCAGCATTTTATTAAGACCAAGAACTTTATTTAAAAATCTTCGTCAAATACTTTCTTATCTAAGAAAAGAAATAGTTGCATGTTTTGTGTAACTTTTTTTTTTTTTAACCTTGTTGACATAACTTATATTATACTAATAATGATAATACATGACTAAATAAATTATATTTCTTAAGGAAAATATGTCAGCTAAATCAATTTTTTAAATTTTCTAATTAATTAGGTCGTCAAATGCAACTAGAAAATCAAATCAGAGAATTAATTAACTTTTAGTTATATTTAACGTGAAGGATTTGAATCTTCAAAGCAATTTGAAGGAAGAATTTCAAAGTACAACGTACGTAAAAAGGATCAGAATTCAAACTCAAAACTCAAAATTCTTTAGTTACTACAAGGCAAGGGGGACGCGAAGCTGCGAGAGTGACTCACCCACGGTGGCAGAGTTGAAAGTGGTGGTGCCGCCGCCGACGCTTCTACTTCCGGTGATAATAGTATTCTTTATTCCATCACCTACAAGCATAATATTCTTCAACTTAATATCCAAATTCTCGCTATAAACACCCCTCTTCACATGTATAATAAACCTCCCACTTCCACTCCTCCTCCCGGCCGCACCAATGGCCGCCTTAATGGTCCGGAAGTTCCCCGACCCGTCCTGCGCCACGACGGCATTCTGCCTGGTGGACCCCATCTGTAGCAGCCTCCGGTCTCCAGGCGAAACCCATGTAGGAAAGCTACCTTTATAGTAACCATCGGTTTCATGATACGTGCTATTATCACCAAGGGCCAAACTATTGCATATCAGTTTGGATACATTGTTGGACATCAACGGCAGCACGAAATTGGATAATCTGAGCTCCAAGAATCCAGTCCGGCAGGTGTCGAGGCTTGCGCTGCTAAGCCATGTCTGCACATCAAAATCCGTGCACTTGGTGTTGGGGTTGATAGTTTTGTTGAGCTGGTCGATGACGTTCGCATACAGCTCCAAGCAGTCGACCCAGGCCGCCTTCTCGCGCTCGCTTCGGCACTTGGGACCAAGGCTTTTCGTGTTGCCGTGTGCTAATAATGCTCGTTCCAACGCCAACTTGATGGTGAGTTTTCGGAAGTCAGATTTGTGGTTTGGCGAGAAATGGTGTGGTTTATTGCGCAAGAAATGCTTGCATGGCTCCGGGTACGGGGTTTTGTTGCACCACCAATCGATTTAAGTGTTTGAAAAGGATAACGTGGGGAGGGAGAAGAAGGAAATTAAAGCTAAGAATGCGAAGAATCTGAGCTCCGTCGACATTGATGAGCTCTGGTATCGGTTTCAGCTTCTTCGTTTGATTGAGATTAATTGGCAAGGGCAATAAGACGTGAAAAGGCGTGGTTATATAGATGAAGAATGGAAGACTACAGGTTGCCAAAAGTTTTGTGATGAGGACATAGTTGACCATCTTGCAAAGGCCAATTCAAATGCAGAAATTGGAATGTAAGTGCTCTCTTAGTTAATAAAAATATGTTATCTTTATTTGCCAGCAAAAACTTATGTTAGTTTATTGATCAATGATATTATTAGGGTTAATAGTTTATTGTAAGAAAAGTATGACTTTTGTTGAGTATAGTTGTCTATTTGCTGTTTGGTCCCTTTTGGTAAATTTCAGCCATAGTTATGCTATCATGGTCTTTTTTAAGAAATAAATAAATAGATAATAATTTTGGTAATCTAGTATGTATTGGTTCGGTCTATTAACTTTTCAAATTTTGTTCTCAATTCATCATCTTTATTTTGGTATCATTATATTTTTAATTTATGGTTTTGTTCTATTATCTTTTCTTTTTTGTGATCTCGTTCTATTACCTATTTGGCTATTTTTTTAAAGAGATTTTGAAAATGACAATAGGAATTGACTGAAATAGCAAATAAAAAAATACAATTTCGAGATCAGTAATTGAAAAGGTAAATGATCAAATGAAAAGAAAATTGATTGAGATCAAAATTGAAAATTTTGTGGATCAAAAACCAAGAATGATGAAGTTGTTTTCCTCTTTTTATTTGGTGGACATCGAGTCAAAATGTCTTTAAGGGGTGTATTCCTTATAAAGAAAGATTTAATAATGTTTGTTAAGTAATGAAATTTATTGATTTTATAGTTAATATTGAATTGCATAGAATTCTACAAAATTGATATAGATTCTTATCCACTATTATGGATTTACTTCGCAGATTTATATAGATATTTATAGAGATTTTGAAAATGTTAAGAATATTTTATATATGAAAAAATTAAACTATAAAATAAAGTTTATTATATTGAGAAAAACAAAATATACTTTCTAAATATTTTAAGTTGTTGTAGTCATAAAAAATTTATATTTTTTTGACATGTATATTGGTATATATTTTAATCATATATATTGTTAAGATTAAATTTGAGTTTTGGTTATAACAAATTCAAGAACCGAACATATTACAGCAGTAAGATGAAGAACGATGCAGAACATATCAGAGCTTACCTAACAGCCTACAGCGTTGCACTACAACGTACAGAGAGTAGAACAACTTACCGTATTGCTATACAGCTCAGGACATAGCAGATCAGCTCAGAGCATTCCGGCCAGCTTATAACATAGCAGATCAGCTTGGGACAAGCAGATCAGCTCAGAACGACGGATTTCATCTCAGAGCATGACGATCATCTTAGAGCGTCTCGATTCAGCTCAAAACATGTAGTTTAGCTCAGAACGACGTAGAACAACTAAGAGCCGGTCAGACAAGCTTAGAACTTCACTTTTCAGATCATAACATATCCAACACAACAGAAATCAATTCAGAACAGCGAAGATCAGATTATAGCAGTCAGAACAATCTACAGCGTAGTCTTTCAGCTTCGGACAGGCAGAACAACCTAGAGTGTTGTATATCAGCTCAGAGGAAGCAGATCAGTTCAGAGCGTTACATATCAGTTCAGGGTAAGCAAAATAGATTAGAGTAACTCAGAAAAGTTCAGATTGGAGCTTCGAAATCAGAACAATGCTTTAGCGCAGGAATCAACGTAGAAAAGATTCATACCAGAGCTTCGTACAAAGAAAGCTTACAGTAGACTACGGGTATGTACAGCTTAGACAGTACAGTAAACAATTTACAGCTTAGACAGTGCAGAAAACAGATTAGAGCAAGAACAACACAGAGAACAGCTCAGACCGCACGAATATTTTTCAGTTTAGAGCTTATATGATTTCAGATTATAGCGTGAAGAGCTAACTCTCGGGTCAGTATTTTTATTATCGTCAGATTACAGAACTGCTCATAGAAGAACTCGTACAGTAAGCTGGTACAGTAACAGAGAGGAACTCTATCCAGATCAGCTTTGCATTGTACATCAGATAAGAGCTGAAGAAGTTCAGCTTAGCAGAGATCAAATCATATAAGTTTGGATCAGATCTCAAGAGCTGATTACAGTTTATCTCATAACAGCTTGGAGATTACAAGCCTTTAGATCATGGCTACAGCGAACAGCTCAGAGCTTACCGATATAAGTTTAGACGTGATTCTATCAGATCAATTCAGATCAATCAAGTGCTTAATTATCGGATGAATTACCGGATGCTATTTCTGGACCTAACGACATCAATCCTGTGATTCGGGTATGAATAATGACAAGATCTTCACAAATGGAAAGCAAATCAACTAGCCGGTACAACATATCATTTGAAGATTGATAGAGATGAAGATCTATATATAAAGGATGATGAACACGAGATACACACGAGACAACAGACACAACATTACGAACTCTGACATTCATAATTCTACAAACAAACCTTTGTTACATACTGTTGCGTTGCAGAATTTACATAGCACAGAAACTACTGTTCATCATCTTCTTCGTTACAACCTTGCTCTCAAAAGCCTTACTCTTATTCATTTTGAGTTGTACGCACTCTGTAGTGTTGTACCTCACTGTAATCATAAACAGAGTGTGTGAGGACTGTGATTAACCAAGGTAATTAAGAGCTTAATCGTGTTTGGATTAAGGATTATCATCCGGGTTTATGCACCTTAGAGAGGAATCAGCTCGGGTTCAAGCTGATCTTGAGATTTACACTAAGTTGATAGTGTAAGTTGTTCGTGGTTTCCAGTCTTGGATGAAAGCTGTTAGTGACAGTTCTGGTGAGAACTGATTGGATTCTAAAGCTGGAGTGGTGTGCGGGAGCTGTTAGCACACGAGAGCTGATCTGGGTTTAGAGTTGAGGCCTGAGCTGTTAGAAGTCATCAGCCTGGTCGTAAACTAATAGCGTGGAGCAGGTTCTGTGAGAGCTGTTGGTCTCGTGTGAGCTGATCTAGTGCATAAACTAGTCAGGACGGTGATTTGTTACTACTGTAGCAGTTGAGAGTCTGTGCTGTTGTGAGAGCATGAGCTGTTGGGATGCGAGCTGTTGGATGCGAGAGCTGGTAGCATGTGCGTGCTGAGCTGTACGCTGGGCTGAGTCGCTGTAGCCGTGATCTGTTGAAGTAGTGGGTATTTATACCATCACGTAGTATTTGAGAACGCATCCTTAGCGTCTTCGAAAAATCTCTCGACAGATAATTTCCCCAAACCCTAGCTACTGTTCTCCCGTCTAGAATTTTCTAAATCACCGGATTTTGACAGGTCCGTTGGGAGCGACGATGCAGCAGTTGGAAACCCTCTTCAAGGCCGACGTTTCCATGCTAGTGTGTAGTTGGGAGGATGCCGGGCAGAGGAGATCGTCGTGAAGCTGCGTGAGCTGGGATTCACGATTTTCGATCGGGTTGAGTTTCAGTTCAGGTAACTGAGTTCTGCTAGTGTTGGTTTATGTCCCTAGCGTCTATCCTTGAGCTAGTCAGATCTCTATCGTTGTATGCAGTAGTTCTACATTGTTGAGATCTTTGGCCATGAGGGACGTGAGCTATGACAGAGCTGATTTCTTAAGTATCTTGGTAGTTTGTAACCTCCCGTGTGGTTGTCACGAGCTTCTGACCCTGGAGCAGCTGGCTGAGAGGAGCAGAAGGTGTATTTTTGTTGTCAGCTGTGAATTGTGCCGAGGTAGTTTCCAAGATCTACGTAAGGTACGAATTCAGAGCTTGTAATTACAGCTAAAGCTGAGCATGCGGGCATAAGGGTTGTAGGCCGAGCTGCCTTAGCCTCGTTGTATGGTTGTTGTAATCTGTTATGCTTGTGTTGTGCATATTGTTCGAGCTGTTTAGCTAGTTTCGTGTGTGCTTTATTAGTTGTAGCTCTTATGCATGTGCTGGATAGCTGTGCTGTTGATTGGAGAGCTGTGGTGTTAGAGACCGTGAATGTGTAGCCAAGCCGTGAGCTACAGGCAAGGGCCTGAGCTATGTTGTGCTTTCGTATGTTGCTCCTTTGTGTAAGCTGTTGTGTTTATGACTACAGGCTGGATACTAAGCCTTGTATTGCATGATAGGGTCTAGGCTGTGCTGTCCTCTAGCATGCGTGAGTTTAGAGCTGCTTGGTCATGCTATATGGTTTACTTATGCTGTTTAGTAAGCTGAGCTCCTCCCTTGTTATTGGCATGTTGTTCTGTGAGTTGAGCTTTTACCCATTGTGACCCTTTGCTAGCCTCTTGCTATTGTTGAGCAAATCTGTTGTTATCAGGATGCATGTGATTGAGCGCAAGGGTAGCACCCCTTCTCTCACATGCTTTATGGCCCCCTGTTCCAGATGTATTCTAGTGCTTCGTGTGATGGAGTGGCTGGGTAGCTCCCATTCTCTCACATGAATTGCGGCCATTCCTATTTGTAGTGTATCGAGCACTACGTGTGATGGAGCGGATGGGTAGCTCTAATTCTCTCACATGCTTCGTGGCCCCCTTTCTGGTGTATTGTGCTTCGGGCACTGCGTGTGATGGAGCGGCTGGGTAGCTCCCATTCTCTCACATGATCTATAGCCACTTCTGGTACCGTGTGTGATTGAGCGCCCAGGTAATTCCCCTTCTCTCACACGATCGGTGACCACTTCTGTTCTGATAGCCAGCCGTGTGCTGTTTTGCTAAGCTTTGTATCTCCAGCCGTGGAGTTGTTCTGTGAGCCCTGTATCCCCGGTTGTCGAGGTTTTTTTTGAGAGCCTTGTTCCTCCAGCTGTTGGTTTGTTTTGTGTATGTTATATTCCCAGCTGTTGAGTGGATCCTTGAGCCTCGAGGACTTCCATGGCACCCTTCATGCATTTGCACGACATTCATGTTGCATGCTTTATTGACTGCTGTTGTTATTGCTCTTCGTACTGAGGTTTAACCTCGTTTGTTTTCCCTTGGGGCTGCTTTGCCGTGTGTTGGCCATTGCAGGCTTTTTCAGGTGGTTCAGCTGATCCGTGAGGTGTGACAGCTGGTGCAGTCCTAGGCGTGAGTTCCCATTTACATATATATATGCTATATCGAGTCATTACCAGCGGATGCCCTGTGTAGTTGTATTGATTCGATTTGTGTGGGGACATCGATTACTTCTCTAATCTTATGGGGCGATTAATAAGCTAACCTAGTTAACTAATGGAATTTTTTTTAAATCTATTTCTTCCATTTTTCTCGCTGAAATCTGAACATGCTTCCATTAATTTAAAGGAACTCGAGCATAAACAAAACATGAGTCTAACGCATGTTATGTAGACGTCAAACTCAAAAGTTACTACAATACAACTTGATTTAAATATACAACAGACATCAGTGTAGCAACTACAACATTTTTGAGTTCAAGGTCTGACTGCTCTACTTCTTAACCACAACCCCACTTCTTTGGTTTAATCCTCGAGCTATCCTTGTTGACTCCGACCAGCTCCTGCCCCACCTATTGCCATGCACACATACAAAACAAGGCAACAGTCGGAAAACTCCGGTGAGAAAACAATCTCGTATAATCGACATATACATGAAATAACGTAAATCAGTTTATATCAAAACTACCATAGCAAATCGAAATGAAATGAATATATCACATATCTCAAAATAAGAACTGATTCATCTCGAATCGATGCCATCAAGATTCGTCTCAGATCTTGACATGGATATCCATCTAACGAAGGAAACTCAGACTTTCGAAAATAAGGTCATATCACACCTTGGCATTAGAATCAATTCATTTTTTTCATATCATATAATCTCATATCGAAATCAAAGATCCACTACCTGTGATGGATCGACAAATATAACTTCAAGTTCCAAATCAAGAACAGTAATCATCAAGTATGTGATTTGTCGGGATAACTCAAGAAGTATCATTCTCGAGTATTCAAATCCCTGACTCTGAATGTCATACTATACCTTCGTTTAGCTCGGTTTTGGAATGCTTCAAATCTGAAATATAACACCAAAACATTCATATCAAACTTCATTCTGAAATGTAATAGCAAGAACTTATATCAGTCTCGATCCAATCATTCGATATAAATCATCATTCAAATTCATGTCGAAATCACTAGTTCAATCAACTTCAAACCTCGTTCGCTTCTTCGCCGATTCGAATATGGATTTCTCGAGTTCGTCCTGTTAGAGTAGATGCCCAACTAGCTGTTAGAGTAGATGCCCAACTAGCCAACTTGTGGCGTGTGGGTTTTATAGACTCTTGTACAAAAAGTCTTTATATATGATATTCGCATTTACTTATATGGCGTTCTTTACTTTCATTAAGTGTGTAATGATTTACAATTGCGTCGAGTAAAGACCTAGAATGCACTAAAGCGTATGTTAGATGTGATAGTGGGTATGACGGCTATCATGAAACACATCTAATAGTCGCTGTGTATTCTGAACATGTTCCTAGTCGATTGGGCCGTCAAAATGAGGATAAGGACGCCCGAGTTCGAGACTAGTATCTGCGATGCGAAGTACCATGTTTCATTGGTAGGGAACATTGTGATGTTCTGAGCATGCAGATAGATAGTGACCTGGTGATCTATCGAACTACCCTCGTTCGGACTTTCCAAGTGGTTACCATTTGTCGAGTGGATAAGTCCGAGGTCTTGGTTGTACTGATTAGTCCTCACGACTCGAAACGTCATTGAGACTCTACATGATAGGAGTCTCACTTTGACTCGTTTGCCGACTCACTTGGG
>KQ992582.1:1355-15347 GCA_001598015.1 Dorcoceras hygrometricum | reverse complement strand
TTCAAGATCATGAATTGGATATCGATTCTCATGTGGCTTCAATTGTCTCGAGTCGTACGCAATAACATGTCCTCGCTGCATCAGAATACATCCCAATCCTCGGTGAGAAGCATCACAGTAAACAACAAAATCACCGGTACCTGAAGGGATTGTCAAAACTGGTGTTGTAGTCAACCTCTTCTTCAACTCGAGAAAACTAGCTTCACAAGCTTCAGACCAAACAAATGGTGCATTCTTCTGTGTCATTTGAGTGATAGGCTTTGCAATACTCGAGAAATCTCGGATAAATTGATGATAATAACCTGCTAGGCCCATAAAGCTTCAGATTTCTGGCACAGATGTCGGTCTAGACCAATTAATCACTGCTTCTATCTTGCTCGGGTCGACTGAAATACCATCACCTGAAATAATATGGCCAAGAAATACCACTTTCTGTAACCAAAATTCACATTTCGACAACTTGGCATATAATTTCTCATCTCGTAGAGTTTTCAAAACAATTCTAATATGGTCAGCGTGATCACACAAGTTCTTCTAATAGATCAGAATATCATCGATAAATTTAATCACAAAATCATCGAGATATTTCTGAAAGACTCTATTCATCAGACCCATAAACACTGCCGGGGCATTGGTCAACCCAAAAGGCATAACAATGAACTCATAATGACCATACCTCGTTCGAAATGCAGTCTTCGATACATCTTCATCTCGTACCCTCAATTGATGATAGCCGGATCTCAAATCAATCTTCGAGTATACTGACGAACCCTGCATGATCAAACAAATCATCTATCCGAGGTAAAGGATGTCGATTCTTTACCGTTGCTTTGTTTAGTTGCCGGTAGTCAATACATAGCCTCATCGATCCGTCCTTCTTTCGTACAAATAGTACCGAAGCACCCCAAGGAGAAACGCTCGGTCTAATGTACCCTTTGGCAAGAAGATCCTCAAGCTGTTCTTTCAACTCTTTCAATTCAATTGGTGCCATATGATAAGGTGCTTTCGATATCGGTTGTGTACCTGGCATCAATACGTTACTGAATTCTACCTCTCGAAATGGAGGCAATCCTGGAATCTCGTCAGGAAAGACATCAACAAATTCATAGACTACTGGTATATCAGCCAAATTCGGGCTAGTCTTCATCATATCTACTGCATAAATAAGAAATCCCTCAGCTCCCTTCTGCAATAGATTAGTCATAGAAAGATCAAAGACTAAAGGAATTCTGGCTCGTGATCCCTTACCATAGAATTTACACTCGTCAGTCCTCTCAGGTCTGAATCGTACCACCTTCTGAAAACAATCCACTATTTCCATGTACTTGTTTAACATGTCTATGCCGATAATACAATCAAAATCAGACAGACCGTCTGAATACAGTCAATCTCAATTTCATGACCCTCAAACTGTAGTATACAATTTCTAACAGATTTTATCCCCTCCCCAGAGGTGACGAAATAGATACTACCTCGATAAGGGTTCAACAGACACCGCATTTGATACAACAAAGTGCTCAGATTCATGACCCTCAAACTGTAGTATACAATTTCTAACAGATTTTATCCCCTCCCCAGAGGTGACGAAATAGATACTACCTCGATAAGGGTTCAACAGACACCGCATTTGATACAACAAAGTGCTCAGATATAAATGTGTGTGAAGCACCGGTATCAACTAAGACATAAGCAGGATAATTACAAATATAGCAATTACCTGCAATAACATCATCAGGGGCTTCTTGTGCTTGCTCCTCAGTCAACGCAAACAATCGTGCTTGTTGCCTAGGAGGTTGGCTCACTGTCTGGCTCCCTCCTTGTCTACCCTGATGCTGAATCTGTGGTTGGAATGAATGCATAGAAGATGCTTGCATTTCTGGCGGTGGAATTGATCTCGATGCTCCAGTATTCTGTGAACTTCCAGAACCACGTTGGGGGCATATTCTCGCAAAGTGTCCGGGTTGATTACAGATACGGCAAAGGCCAAACACTCCTCTACACTGTTCGGTGATGTGAGGACCTCCACATTTGGTACAATAAACATCCGATTTCTGTCTAGCTCGCATTTGTTTGGATTCACTCGAACTAGAAGAGCTACCAGTACCTGAACGCTTGAACTGTTTCCCTTTCCCTTTAAAGAAATTCTTCTTTCCACTACTGTTACCTCCAACATCCAATCGAGGTGATTGTGGAATCTGTGGTTTCTCTTGCGACGATCTCGCTGATAGTGGCACAAATTGTGCTTCTCGTTGCCTCACTAATCCCGCTTCAGCTCCTTTTGCCCGATTCAATGCATCAGCAAAGGAATTCGGTCACCCTGTATTCACCAAGGTGAACACATCGGGATTCAAGCCATTAATGAACTGATCGGCTTGAGCTTCATCACTAATAGCAACATACGGAGCGAATTTGAGTAAACTTGTGAACTTGGCAACATATTCTTCAATGTTCAGCTGCCCTTGTCGCAGATTTGCAAACTCTGCTCCTTTGTCCTTCCGATAAGAAACTGGAAAGAACCGTTGATAAAAAGAAGTTTTGAATACAGACCAAGTAATAACAGTACCTTGGTTTTCAAACTCTTTCTTCGTCGCTATCCACCAACTCTTACCAAGGCCATGTAGCCGATGAATTACCAGTTTCACCCGACGATCATCTGTATAATCCAGAGCTTCAAATAACTGTTGTATATCTTCTAACCAGTTCTCACAGTCCACTGCATTTTCTGTTCCTGTCAGTGTTGGCGGTTTGAAGGACTGGAATCATTTCAGAAGTGTTTCCATCGGAGTTGCAGTTGCATTCAACGCATCAGTCGAAGTACTACCCTGCTCTGTCCGTGGAACTGTCACTGGTATCTGTGGTACTGTTTGTGCAGCATCTGTTTGTTCTGGCTGATCAACTTCCATTGTCTGTCAGGTACTCATTCGTCGAGGAGGCATATCTGATAATCAAACAGATTAGTTCATAATTCATCATAATATCAATAACAATTCAGTCTCAGTCCCTCCTTTGATTAGCATACATGAATGTGCTGCTTCTCAAGAGATCGAGTTCTGATTCATACTCGTTCAATACATGCTACTATTCAGTTCAGATATTCAGATAGCATGTCATTCTGAAGACTGTACGGCATACTCTTACCATGCAATCACATCAATCATGCGACATAAAATTCAAAAACAGTAAGACATATACCATGTGAGCATGTAATCAACCATAAATAAATCAATCAGAAAGACTCAATCTACCCCGCTCATCTAACTCAGTCCGAGAACTTGGGCTGAGTAGTGTGACCATAATCCCTGTGAAAATCGCAGAATTTATCTGACTTAGGATTCCTCGGGGCCCCCTCGCTACCCCTAGGTCGCTGCACAACTTTCCTCTCATCACAAATTTCCAGAGCTCGAACCTTGCTTACTTTCAAAGGTGTTCGAGCAGTAAACTCTCCCAACAGCAGAGGGAGTTCCTGTCGGAATGTCCTCGACTGGGGCCTCTCTACCCGAGCATCTCGACCAGCCCGAGGTGGTAGCTTCTGTTCATTCTTCCTCGAGGACTGTATCTCCTCCACATTAACGTATTTATCTGCCTTAGTCAGAAGCTCGTCAAATGTTTTCGGGGGCTTCTTGACCAGTGAATTGAAGAAATCATCCCCTCGTAACCCTTGGGTGAAAGCCCCGATCAGAAGGTCGGGCGTAGCAGATGGCACCTCGATGATAGTCCTGTTGAAGCGCAGAATATACTCCCGAAGCGTCTCCTGCTCCTTCTGCTTCACAGTAAACAGATTCAGTGTGGTCAGCGGCTGTTTCTTGCTACTAGCATACTGGTGAAGGAACGCCTGGATGAAATCCTGAAAGCACTTTATGCTCCCAGTTGGCAGAAGGTTGAACCACTGCTGTGCAGCTCGGACCAGAGTTGTGAGAAAAATTCTGCACTTGATAGGGTCGAAATACCGGTGAAGGAGAGCGGCATTCTTGAACCGGGACAGATGCTCCTCGGGATCTCCCATCCGTTCATACTCACCAACATTCGGGTATTTGAAGTGCTGGGCAGCTCGGCCTCCAGTACATCATCAGAGAATGGCGCTTCCCGAGAAGGCGGGGGAGGAAGTGCCGAGCTCCTTTACTTCCTCAAATTCTCCAGCTCTTCTCGCATTTTCCTGATCTCCTCGGTTTGTTGATCGGGGGTGGTTGCGAATCAGGCCTGCTAGCTAATACCTGCGCCACAGTGGTGGCTACCAATTCAACTATCTGGGTGGCAGTGAGAGGAGGGTTCTCCGACCCCTGAGCAATACTCTCTGTGTGACTGGTTTCCTCAGTACACTGAGTTCTTGTCCTCTTCGGTGGCATCTTGATTCCTTTCTTCTTCGATTTCCCACAGATGGTGCCAATTGATGTAGCCGAATTAACCTCAGCCGAGAGCTATCACCACCACGTCGAGGAGCTCGGACACGTCGGGTGATTGGGGTCTGGGCTGCGCTTCACTTTGGTGCCTGTGGCCACAAATAACTCGTCAGAGGGCACCGGAGGTGTGTCCGACGAAGCCCCTCCGATGCTTAAGTCAGACGGTGCGTGCGAGAGAGCGAGAGAAACTATAAGCTGTGTGCCAAAGTGTGCAAGAATGAGTGAATGGATATAAAGGAGCAAACCTGGTGGTATTTATAGAGGGGCTAAGTCGATGGAGAGGAGGATACCTCGGCGGAAATCTCGGGCGGGCGAGATACTCCGTGATCTTCGGGGATCTTGTTACGTAAACAAGGAAAGTCGTATCGTCATCGGAATATACAAAGAAGGAAACAAACATCGCATCTAGATCTTCTAAAGAAGGAAAGACGTATCAAGGAAGGATTCTTCAACACGTCGGATAGGAGGCCTCTGGCGGTATCCCGAGCTTGGAGCACTTCCTTGAGCTACTTTCTTCTCTCGACAACGCAGGTGCTAGGGCATTCCCCGAGCTGGTGGCAAGGCCTCGGTAAAGACTCCCGAGCTCCGTGTGTGCCTTTTGGTTGCTCTCGCCTTTGGTGATGTAGGTAAGGTTGATGCTGCAGTGCTCGGTCCTCGGGTTCCGAGGTGATTATGGGGGGCATCAGCCGCCTTAATGGTCCGGAAGTTCCTCGACCCATCCTGCGCCACGATGGCATTCTGCCTGGTGGACCCCATCTGTAGCAGCCTCCGCTCTCCAAGCGAAACCCATGTAGGAAAGCTACCTTTATAGTAACCATCGGTTTCATGATACGTGCTATTATCACCAAGGGCCAAACTATTTCATATCAGTTTGGATACATTGTTGGACATCAACGGCAGCACGAAATTGGATACTCTGAGCTCCAAGAATCCAGTCCGGCACGTGTCGAGGCTCGTAAGCGCAGTGCTAAGCCATGTCTGCACATCAAAATCCATGCACTTGGTGTTGGGGTCGATAGTTTTGTTTAGCTGCTCGATGACGTTCGCATACAGCTCCAAGCAGTCGACCCAGGCCGCCTTCTCGCGCTCGTTTCGGCACTTGGGACCAAGGCTTTTCGTGTTGCCGTGTGCTAATAATGCTCGTTCCAACGCCAACTTGATGGTGAGTTTTCGGAAGTCAGATTTGTGGTTTGGCGAGAAATGGTGTGGTTTATTGCACAAGAAATGCTTGCATGGCCCGGGGTACGGGGTTTTGTTGCACCACCAATCGATGTAAGTATTTGAAAAGGATAACGTGGGGAGGGAGAAGAAGGAAATTAAAGCTAAGAATGCGAAGAATCTGAGCTCCGTCGACATTGATGAGCTCTGGTATTGGTTTCAGCTTCTTCGTTTGATTGAGATTAATTGGCAAGGGCAATAAGACGTGAAAAAGCGTGGTTATATAGATGAAGAAATGGAAGACTACAGGTTGCCAAAAGTTTTGTGATGAGGACATAGTTGACCATCTTGCAAAGGCCAATTCAAATGCAGAAAATGGAATGTAAGTGTTAAATAGATAATAATTTTGGTAATCTAGTATGTATTGGTTCGGTCTATTAACTTTTCAAATTTTGTTCTCAATTCATCATCTTTATTTTGGTATCATTATATTTTCAATTTATGGTTTTGTTCTATTATCTTTTCTTTTTTGTGATCTCGTTCTATTACCTATTTGGCTATTTTTTTTTAAAGAGATTTTGAATGACAATAGAAATTGACTAAAATAGCAAAAAAAAAAACATACAATTTCGAGATCAGCAATTGAAAAGGTAAATGATCAATAGCCAAAAATGAAAAGAAAATTGGTTGAGATCAAAATTGAAAGTTTTGTGGATCAAAAACCAAGAATGATGAAGTTGATTTTTCCTCTTTTTATTTGGTGGACATCGAGTCAAAATGTCTTTAAGGGGTGTATTCCTTATAAAGAAAGATTTAATAATGTTTTTTAAGTAATGAAATTTATTGATTTTATAGATTAATATTGAATTGCATAGAATTCTACAAAATTGATATAGATTCTTATCCACTATTATGGATTTACTTCGCAGATTTATATAGATATTTATAGAGATTTTGAAAATGTTAAGAATATTTTATATATGAAAAAATTAAACTATAAAATAAAGTTTATTATATTGAGAAAACACAAAATACTTTCTAAATATTTTAAGTTGTTGTAGTCATAAAAAATTTATATTTTTTTGACATGTATATTGGTATATATTTTAATCATATATATTGTTAAGATTAAATTTGAGTTTTGGTTATAACAAATTCAAGAACCGAACATATTACAGCAGTAAGATGAAGAACGATGCAGAACATATCAGAGCTTACCTAACAGCCTACAGCGTTGCACTACAACGTACAGAGAGTAGAACAACTTACCGTATTGCTATACAGCTCAGGACATAGCAGATCAGCTCAGAGCATTCCGGCCAGCTTATAACATAGCAGATCAGCTTGGGACAAGCAGATCAGCTCAGAACGACGGATTTCATCTCAGAGCATGACGATCATCTTAGAGCGTCTCGATTCAGCTCAAAACGTGTAGTTTATCTCAGAACGACGTAGAACAGCTAAGATCCAGTCAGACAAGCTTAGAACTTCACTTTTTAGATCAGAACATATCCAACACAACAGAAATCAGTTCAGAACAGCGAAGATCAGATTATAGCAATCAGAACAGTCTACAGCGTAGTCTTTCAGCTTCGGACAGGCAGAACAACCTAGAGTGTTGTATATCAGCTCAGAGGAAGCAGATCAGTTCAGATCGTTACATATCAGTTCAGGGTAAGCAAAATAGATTAGAGTAACTCAGAAAAGTTCAGATTGGAGCTTCGAAATCAGAACAATGATTTAGCGCAGGAATCAGCGTAGAAAAGATTCATACCAGAGCTTCGTACAAAGAAAGCTTACAGTAGACTACGGGTATGTATAGCTTAGACAGTACAGTAAACAATTTACAGCTTAGACAGTGCAGAAAACAGATTAGAGCAAGAACAACACAGAGAACAGCTCAGACCGCACGAATATTTTTCAGTTTAGAGCTTATATGATTTCAGATTATAGCGTGAAGAGCTAACTCTCGGGTCAGTATTTTTATTATCGTCAGATTACAGAACTGCTCAGAGAAGAACTCGTACAGTAAGCTGGTACAGTAACAGATAGGAACGCTATCCAGATCATCTTTGCACTGTACATCAGATAAGAGCTGAAGAAGTTCAGCTTAGCAGAGATCAACTCAGATAGTTTTGGATCAGATCTCAAGAGCAGATTACAGTTTATGTCATAACAGCTTGGAGATTACAAGCCTTTAGATCATGGCTACAGCGAACAGCTCAGAGCTTACCGATATAAGTTTAGACGTGATTCTATCAGATCAATTCAGATCAAGCAAGTGCTTAATTATCGGCTGAATTACTCGATGCTATTTCTGTTAGAGTAGGTGCCCAACTAGCCCACTAGTGGCGTGTGGGCTTTTGATGACTCTTTGGGTAAAACAATCCTTGTTTATGAAATTCGTATTTTATATATGACATTATTTATCATCATTATTTTATGATGTTAACAATTGTGTTGGATAAAGATCTAGAATGCACCATAGTGTATGTTAGATGTGATAGTGGATATGATGGCTATCATGAAACATATCTAATAGTCACTGTGTATTCTGAACTTGTTCCTAGTCGATTGGGCCGTCAAAATGAGGATAAGGCCGCCCGAGTTTGAGACTAGCATATGTAATGTGAAGTACCACGTTTTATTGGTAGGGAACATTGTGATGTTCTGAGCATGCAGATGGATGGTTTTCCTGGCAAACTATTGAACTACCCTTGTTCGGATTCTCCAAGTGGTTACCAGTTGTCAAGTGGAGAGTCCGATGTATTGGTTGTATGGATTAGTCCTTACTATTCGAAACATCATTGAGACTCTACATGATTAGTCGCCTCACTTTGACTCGTTTACCGACTCCGTGAGGGTCATCAGATGTCGAGATTGGGTGAGGTCACGAAGCATGTGGAGTCGATGCTTTGTTATCGAGGATTCACCGCTCGCCCTAGTGCGAGGATATCCTATGCTATCTGAGGAGATAATAGTGTGACAAATCTCTGGCCAGAGTACTCTTGTTCTTCAGTGTAAATGAGTTTACCTGGTAGCACTCGCGACGTCGCTATTCTGATCTCCAAGATGTATGCATGGCTATCGAATCTCTAACGACTCTCGATTTACCAATGGTCATTGATTCGATCGGGATATATGAGTTGAAAGGACCGTAATATACGCTAACCATGACCGACTGGTTCTTGTAGGCACTATCAGTGATACCTAGGGGATCATGGAACAATGTTGCTAGGCGCTTTACCATGGTCCGATGGGTAGATCAGAAAAATGTGTTTTCTGATTCACAATGAGTTGTGAGCCCACGGCTAGCTGTATCCCTGAACCATTGAGGGTCACACAGTGTACTGGTTTACTAATTCCCATGCAGACAAAGATATGGTACTCAAATTGTTGAGTATAATAGGAGGAAGGTTGGGAGCATGACTTTCCAAATGTAGCTAAGGGAGTAGGACTTCCATATTTAGCTAATGAGAGTAAAACTTGTCATATATAGATTTAGTGGTCCGAAAATTTGATTTTGCATCATAATGATCAGTTTTGTAAACTGAGCACATCGATGATATCTGATCATCGATCGAAATTATGATGAGACCACAATCGAGGGAGTTGAACCAAATGCTCACAGTTCGAGTTGAACCGAATGTTCACAGTTCGAGTTGAACCGAATGTTCACAGTTATGCTTGAAACGAATGTTCACAGTTCTACTTGAAACAAATGTTCACAGTTATGTTTATATCAAACTCTTTCCCTCAATCTATAAATATGGCATGAAGGGAGAAACAAAAAAAACAACAAAACAAAAGCTATTCAGCAAATTCTCCCCCTCTCCTCCTCTCCCTCCTCTCGCCGCCGCCGTTGCACTTCACTGCGATCGTCTTGGCGAGGAGGTTCTGCTCGTGAAATATTCGTTGGGATTCTAGTGCATTCCAACGAAGGAATTGGAAACCGGTCGTGGACCTGATTAGGAGCAACCAAAGAAGTGCTATTTCCATTTGAGAAATAGTCGGAGCCAGGCGCCTTGTGAACACCCGAACCCACGGGGTCACGGATTTTGGGTAAATTAAAATTTGGAAATAAAAAGAAGGGCTAAACGAAATTTTGTTATAAGCTGTATTTCTTATAACTTATAAAAAAAAATTTCGAAACACAAACACAAATCTGACATACATACATTTGGCGCCAATTACTGAGGTTTGCGGAAAACAAATTCCAATTATATATGCACTGCGAATGCGATATTACAACATCTGAAATCTATATGAATTTACTACTGTTGCAATAGATCTAATACAGATGTCTAAGATAATGGACAGTAACATCTAAGACACGGAAAACGCTGTCCATAGATAAATACTTCACCACCCAGCTATCTCAGCTTCCACCTTCCGCTTGTCCCTTTATTATCTCACCTGCACCATTTTAAAAGCTAATGAGCCTAAGGGCTCAGCAAGTAAAATCTGAGTAATAACAAAGTCATTTAACGCAGGAAGACATCTGAACATTTACATAACTGAGTTTAAAGGAACATCATTTGAACATAAACATTCTTTCGTAACTTTCTTTAAACTTTCTTTCGTAACTTGGATGCGGGGACAATAACCCAAATCCCTTCATTTAATTTCTTAAACTTTATGATTTATGGCTTAGAAGCTCTCCTTAGGTTCATTGTGCACTTGATCAAATGACTTCTGATATCAATTCTAGCATATAGCTCATTGTGAAAGGGCAATCGACATTCTCGACGACTGCTCACCTTTCCTTTATGAAAGGGCAACTGACATCTGGACAGCTGCTCACCCTTCCGTTATGACCGTCTGTTATCTATGCCATAAATCCTTAAAATAAACTTTCGTTCCTTAAACGCTTGTCTTTATTTGAAACCTTACTGGGTTCGCTTCTTTTAAAACTTGCTTCCCATTTTAAAACTTACTGAGTATCAGATTTGACTACTGGAAAATGATCGCTGAAATGCGAACAGATTTCTCTAAAGGAAACTATACTGGAAAGCAAAACAGATATCGCTTGTGAAAATTACATAACCAATGTTAAAACAGATGTCGTTGGTCAACTCAGATGTCAACGCAGGAATAGTTTTTGAAAAAGAAACAGATGTCTGATTATAGAATATTAAAACTAGCGTGAAACAGATGTCCAACAGAATAGTGTTTAGAAGTAAAACAGCTGCGATTTAGTCTACTCAGATGTCAACGCAACTAAGTTGGTCAACTCAGATGTCAATGAATAAACGTAAGCAACTCAGCAGTGAAGTATTTAATACTATGAAATCTGACAAAAATGTGATGTGTAGCGAAAACACTCGCTGAAATAAAAACTGCTGATTTAAACACAAAAATTTAGTCACTTACATAGGAACCTAAATCTGACTAAGAATTTGGTGCTGCAACATCACGAGCGACATCTACGATACCAGTTTTTCCTATCAAACCAGACTTAGATTCTGATTCGACTAGCATCCCCGATTACATAAATTCAAGTTCAGATGTTACCATTCACGAGAAATAAGAACATTCATAAACATACATGACTCAAATATGAACTGCTCAGTACTTTGAAAACATCTTTTACTTTCGTAAAACATTCTGGAAAACTTTGGGAAGCAGAAAACATAACTTTGAACACAATCTTTCTTTTCTTAAACATTCGTAAAACTTCTTTGAACATAAACTTAAACATAACTTAAACATACAGGCAAGCAGATCCATAAAATAAAGAAAAATCAATATATGCTTCAAATGGTGTAGCAAAGGATCAGCTTTTACTTGCCTTTTAACTGAGCTTTTACAATGGCAGTAGGTTACTGCAGAGTTCCTCCTTCTCAAGCAAACACAACGAGCTTCTTCGGAAATATTTGAGAGAACACAAAAGAGTTTTCTTTCTGCAAATGAAATGAATCCTTTCCTTCAAAACAGGTATTTGTATGGGAAGGATTGGTGGCAAGTGAGGTGTATTCATCAAGCATGACACACCTTAACTAAAGTTATGAATTTGAGTAAAACTTCCCTCTCAATATTTTAATTTGCAAATCTACCAAACCCTTTTAAAAAGAAATCATTTCGTTCTCCTAAAAATCATTTTCAATAGATTTCTAAAATCTTCTCGTGTATTGCGCATGGAGTGACATCTGCTGGAACTTGCTGCGTTGTGCCTCACTTCTAAAATTAATAATAATTTTAAGATTTCAGCTTTTGATACTTTTTGAGCGACTGATTTATCATTTCTTAGATTTTATAAGGAACAGAGGCCCGATCAGTTGTCAGTTTGTCACCCGAGCGTAGCCAAGCAATTTTCAAACTTTACAAATAAAATGGTTTTGGATGGGAGAATGGTTAAATTTCAGATTTTGTGTAGTACATTTACAAATCAAAACATTGACAGGGAATTTTAAGTAAAATCTTCTGAAGTACGCCTGGTTTACCATGCCTAAATGAGTGTTTTTCCCCTGTTAATAATCAGACTCCCATGCCACTGTCCTTGTGAACTATAAGTTCAATTATTTGCAAGAAAATGTTCATTCTTGCATCAAAGAAATAGATAACACATTGATGTGCTGGGGAAAACTCTCTGTTAGTGGCCTGCTGTATCTTGTGATTTCCTTCTTATCAAGGCAAGTAAATTTGATTCTTGCTACGCCACAAAAGCTTACGTATTGTTCTCACTTCATTTCGTGATTTTTGCTTAAGCTATGTTTAATATCAGCCCTTGCTCATGTTTTGGTTGATATTATAGCGTATGTTTAGCGTTCGGGGCCACAGTGGATTATGTTTGGAACTCAAATGTATTTTACAAGGTTGATGTTGATTTTAAAACGCTGAGCATTTCAGATTTTCAACTCATAGAGATTAGGATGTTCTTATTTTCTCTGGCGAATGATAGCGTTCGAATTTGACTCCATGAGGTTGGAAGTGCTAGTCGAACCAGAATTAAGTCTGGTTCGATAGGTGAATTCTGATATTGTGGATGTTATTCGTGATGCTATTGTATTTCATAACCATCGACTGGTTACTGTTGCTTGCGACTGGTTACTGTTGCTTGTGACTGGTTTTTCTTGCGACTACTGTTGCTTGCGACTGGTTTTGCTTGCGACTGGTCACTGTTGCTTGCAACTGGTTCAAGCAAACACAACGAGCTTCTTACGGAAATATTTGAGAGAACACAAAAGAGTTTTCTTTCTGCAAATGAAATGAATCCTTTCCTTCAAAACAGGTATTTGTATGGGAAGGATTGGTGGCAAGTGAGGTGTATTCATCAAGCATGACACACCTTAACTAAAGTTATGAATTTGAGTAAAACTTCCCTCTCAATATTTTAATTTGCAAATCTACCAAACCCTTTTAAAAAGAAATCATTTCGTTCTCCTAAAAATCATTTTCAATAGATTTCTAAAATCTTCTCGTGTATTGCGCATGGAGTGACATCTGCTGGAACTTGCTGCGTTGTGCCTCACTTCTAAAATTAATAAAATCAGCTTTCATAATATGGCTTATGCTAACATTAAATTGTCATTTTGACATTTGAAATAAATAAGATTCAAACATGTGGCCCTATGGATTTTGGGGCGTTATAACTCTACCCTCCTTATTGAAATTTCGTCATCGAAATTTTACTTACCAAACATATATGGGTAAAGATTAAGCATATCAATTTCTGTCTCTGTAGTGCTCCAAAATCCATAGGACCACAAATTCTAATCTTTATATATTGAGGATCCATTTCTAATTTCAAGATTTCAGCTTTTGCTACTTGTTGAGTGACTGATTTATCATTTCTTAGATTTTATAAGGAACAGAGGCCCGATCAGTTGTCAGTTTGTCACCCGAGCGTAGCCAAGCAATTTTCAAACTTTACAAATAAAATGGTTTTGGATGGGAGAATGGTTAAATTTCAGATTTTGTGTAGTACATTTACAAATCAAAACATTGACAGGGAATTTTAAGTAAAAATCTTCTGAAGTACGTCTGGTTTACCATGCCTAAATGAGTGTTTTTCCCCTGTTAATAATCAGACTCCCATGCCACTGTCCTTGTGAACTATAAGTTCAATTATTTGCAAGAAAATGTTCATTCTTGCATCAAATAAATAGATAACACATTGCTGCGCTGGGGAAAACTCTCTGTTGGTGGCCTGCTATATATTGTGATTTCCTTCTTATCAAGGCAAGTAAATTTGATTCTTGCTACGCCACGAAAGCTTACATATTGTTCTCACTTCATTTCATGATTTTGCTTAAGCTCTGTTTATTATCAGCCTTTGCTCATGTTTAGCGTTCGGGGTCACAGTGGATTATGTTTGGAACTCAAATGTATTTTACGAGGTTGAGGTTTATTTTAAAACGCTGAGCATCCCAGATTTTGCAACTCATAGAGATTATGATGTTCTTCCTTTTGCTGTAATATCGGGATTTGATGATTG
>KQ992581.1:15641-25956 GCA_001598015.1 Dorcoceras hygrometricum | reverse complement strand
TACAAACCGAAATCATAAAAACCTATCGCATACACCTAACAATTGGGCACGGCTCTCGATCATCCCAATCATGCAATCAATCTAATTAATATGCATAAATTAAATAATCAAACTATTTATCGCAAAATCATATTTTAATCATAAAATCGCATTTTATAATAAAGTTGTATTTTGTCGATAAAATCAAATTTTAACCAACAATATCACATTTAATTATAAAATCATATTTTACAATTAAAATCACATTTCGCTATTTTAATTGCATCATATTGGGCTTAAAACAATTTTAGGCCCAAAAATCTCAAAATTTCAAAATTCGACCAAAACGGGCCCAATATCGAATATCGGCCCGAAAACTTCACGGGCTGCCCGGGACAGGCCCGAACAAAACCTAGAAGAAAACAAACCAGCCGTCACGACATCGCCGGAGCATCCCCGGACGGCGGCCGCCGCCAACAAATCGCCCGCGGCACAAGGCGCGGCGCTCCCATGCGCCATCGTGCACCGTGCATGGCGCACAGCCCCGACCAGTGTGCAACGACTTGCACACGGGGCTGCCGGACAGTAGGTGGAAGTTGCACGACCAGCGCTGCCCAGCGGCCGGCCACCTTGCTTCAATCGCGCGGCCAGCGCGCGACGTGAAGATGCCCATCGCGCGATGGTGTCGTGCGAGCCACAGCGCGCGCACGACGCGGTGGTCGCCGCCGCACATGGCGGAGGCCGGCGTCTTGCTTCCCGAATTTTGTTTTTCGATCTGAAAAGTTAAAGATTAGATACAATATGGCAGTAATTGTATCGATGGATCCGAGCCTGACGCTCTGATACCACTGTTGGGGAACCGTGGCGGATCCGGATCCCGTCTCCCAGCGAGGCAGTGGAAGAATAAAATTAGGCCGAGAAACGTTCAATACAATTAAAACAAGTGCAAACTATGAACCATTCATAGGGCGTTTAGACAGTTACCTTGCTGGAGACTTGCGCCTGGCTCCAATCGGAATTACAAGAAGACCGGCTCTTCACGGTAGGCGGCTGTAGATTCGTAAATCAGGTCCACGACCGGAAGGGAGACTCCTTCGTCAGCCTGCACTAGAAGGCCTGACGAGATCAGCACGGACGGATTCTCCTCGAAAAGTTGGCCGGAACAAATTCCGGCGCGGGGCGGCGACGGCTTGTGAGAAGGGGAGAGGGGCGGCCGAGAGCTTTAGGTTTAGGGTTAGTGTGTATCTCATGTTATGATTAAGGCCTTAAGTCTAATTAAATAGACTAGTGATAAACTTGGACCGGCCCAACGGGCCCGGGTCCAACGTATGAACATTCGGTTCATACCTATCACCGTGACTTCATCATAACTCCGATCGCCGATCAGATTGGACAGATCGACTCAGTTTCCAAAACTGAATACTATGATATGAAAAACCATTTTTTCAGAACCCCGGTGCAAAATGACCGTTTTGCCCCTCAACAGCGGGAAATCACGATTTGACCCCTGTTGACTTTTAGGAAGTCGCACTCCCTAGAATCCTAATACTATGCTCAACACATTGAGCTCAGTATCCATGAGGGAATCTCGAATCCAGTACTTGTGTGACCCTCAATGGTTCAGGGATACAGCTAGGCGTGGGCCCACAACCATTGCGCTCCGAAATCACAATTTCGGATTTTCCCAACGGATCATGGTAAAGCGCCTAGCAACATCGCGCCATGATCCCATAGGTATAACTGATAGTGCCTGCAAGAACCAGTTGGTCGTGGTTAGCGTACAGTACGGTCCTTTCAATCCATATAGCCCGATCAGATCAACGACCATTGGTAAATCGAGAGTCGCTAAAGATCCGATAGCTATGCATACATCTTGGAGATCGAATAGTGACATCGCGAGTGTAACTAGGTAAACCCATTTACCTAAACACTTCTAGTACTCTGGCCAGAGATTTATACACTACTATCCCCTCAGATAGCATAGGATATCCACGCATGTCTGCGAGCGGTGAATCCTCGACAACGAAGCATCGACTCCTACATGCATCGGGGTCTCACCCAATCCCGCCGCCTGATGACCCCAAGTGAGTCGGCAAACGAGTCAAAGTGAGATGCCTATCATGTAGAGTCTCAATGATGTTTCGAGTCGTGAGGACTAATCAGTACAACCAAGACCTCGGACTTATCCACTCGACAAATGGTAACCACTTGGAAAGTCCGAAGGAGGGTAGTTCGATAGATCACCAGGTCACTATCTATCTAAATGCTAAAAACATCACAATGTTCCCTACCAATGAAACATGGTACTTCGCATCGCAGATACTAGTATCAAGCTCGGGCGGCCTTATCCTCATTTTGACGACCCAATCGACTAGGAACTAATTCAGAATACACAGTGACTATTAGATGTGTTTCATGATAGCCGTCATACCCACTATCACATCTAACATACACTATGGTGCATTCTAGGTCTTTACTCAACGCAATTGTTAATCATCATACAACACAATGAAAGTAAAGAATGCCATAAACAAATAGCGAATATCATATATAAAGACTGTCATATACAAGAGTCTATAAACCCACACGCCACAAGTTGGCTAGTTGGGCATCTACTCTAACATGACACGTGGTTTGTCATCATGCGAAAAGTACATCCACATTTTCTCTCTCCAGTAACTTTTTGCATTCCTTGAATATATTACGGCGTTTCCTGTTTAACCTTTCACTTACCTTAAGCTTTTTAATCTCTGGTATTCTTGTGCTCGTACTCTCTTGTGGGTTCTCAGCAAATATTTTTCAGGTGTTCTATCTCTTTATCAATTAGCTGCGATGGCATCATCACTCTTCACCAACACCCTTCACGTTTGTTTTGACTCTGTTCTTGCTATGGATAACCCGGGTATGGTATCGATGTTTGAAGCCCTAATGGCATCTGGCCTATCAGGATTCTTGGGTTGCCCAGCAGTATGATATGAAGATGCGTTGACAGAGTTCTTTCTTAATGGCTCCGTCCGGGACGAAAAGGTAGTCAGTACTATTCGCGGGAAACAGGTGGATATATCTGAGGAGTTGTTTGCCAGTACGTTTGAGTTTCCAGTCGATGGGCTGACAGATTTATCTGAGATTCCAAAGGATATTGTATTTGATTCAAGGAGCATATTATCCTTTTCTGGTGAACAAGTAAGTACTTCCTGCAAAAAGCGGTAAATGAAATTGGAGTTCCGTCTTCTCAGTGATATTCTGGCAAAGACAATATCTGTAAAGGCCGGGTCTTTTGATGCGGTCAGCTAGGAAAGGTTTCTGATGATGGCAGCTATCACTTGTGGAGTGGCAATTAACTGGAACAGGCTGCTGTTTAATATTCTCAAGTATATGGTGACTGCGGGATCAAGGCAAGCCAAGGTCTATGCCATTCAAATAAGCCTTTTGCTGGAGAATGTTCCGAACTTGGAATTGGGAGATTCCTCGGAGTTCCCCTCTTCTAGAATCCTAACCAAGAAGACTGTCCACAGATACATAGCTATTAATGACAAGGTTGGTGTGGAGGAAGTGGCAGATGTACCCAGGGTGAAGAAAACACCCGTCAAAAAGGCTGTGTCTAGGAAGAGACTAGCGGCTGTTGATGAGCCAATTGTGAAGAAGAAGCGGACCCGTCTTGGAAAAGCTGCTGCTGTTGCTACTGATTCAGCACCTGAGGCAGTACCCGTTCAAGTTGTTGCACCAATTTCTACTGTGCCCCTTCCTGCTCCAAAACGAAAAATTCAAAAGAGGAAGAGAAGGTTGGCACTCGGCTCTGATGATGAAATTGTTGGAGAGCCAACAACTGTTGCTGTAGAGGTTGCTATTGAGAATATAGTTGTGGAACAGAGGGTAGAGATGCCTGTTGACCCTGTTGATCAGATAATTGAGCAGGTCATTGCTGAAACTGCTCAGGTGGAGACTGATGTTGGAAGAACCAATGATAGTGGACCTGATGTTGAGGATCAGGGAGTTAAAACAGCTGATGAAACAGAGCTCTGGTTTAATCTTTCTTACGAGGAATTTGCTACTAAAGAAGCTAATAGACCAGTTGAGACAGGAAGTGATACTGAGGAGGAGTAACTGAGAAGGTCACTGCGACAGATTTCGGTGTTCAGACAGAAACTGGTTTAGATGTTCATCTTGTGGAGACATCTTCCGAGAAAACAGAGTTCTTTCAGGGGACAGAAACAGCAACTGCTGCTCCCAGTGCTGATAAGAATATATCGGATGATGAGTCAATGACTCTAGAAGCAATACTGTCTACCATTTCCGATGATCTCTCTCTACCTTCCACTTTTGGCGAGATTACCCCGATTTTATTTGGCAAAAGCATCTCAATTCCAGGTGTCGATGAAGGAGACTGGCACAAGGCCAGTCTTCCTAAGATTAATCCTACTGATAAGGGGAAGGCGCCCCTTCGGGAAAGAGACCCAGTTAAGGGAAACCCAGTCAAAGAACAATTTTTGTTGATAGTTGCAGATATTGAACTGCTTGTTCAGTTGAGGGAACAAGTGATCAATGAAGTAGATCGATTCTTTAATTCTTTCAGCCTTAAGAATTTATCCAACTTGAAGATAGAAGATATATATGAGAAGGAGGGATAAGTTTTATCTTGGGAAGAAACAGATTCTACCCGAATAGCCCTTCAGCGGCAGTTGTATATATTGACAAAGTACAGAGAATTGCTCCTTCGGAAGTTCTTGGAAATCCGTCTCTCCAAGTTTGTTCCCGGTGTTGCCACTTCTGTCGTTGATATGAAGGTTCTGGATATGTTATCCAACCTACATTTATTTGTGATAGATGTGCTAAAGGATAGCCCTTCAGCGGCAGTTGTATATATTGACAAAGTACAGAGAATTGCTCCTTCGGAAGTTCTTGGAAATCCGTCTCTCCAAGTTTGTTCCCGGTGTTGCCACTTCTGTCGTTGATATGAAGGTTCTGGATATGTTATCCAACCTACATTTATTTGTGATAGATGTGCTAAAGGTGTTGTCACAGGCACACGGTCTTAGATGGGAAAAGCCGTGCTGCTCCACAGTTTTTGAGGGTCCGAATCATGATCGTGGCTCAGTCATTGCCCGATCCAACACCAACATAAATCTACCTGCTAGATCAGGACAATGCTTCGTATTAATGGAACTTGGGTTATTGAACCCTATGCTGATTACTGGCAGCAGATACCAAGAGTAGTTTCCTTCAGTATGGTTGTTATCCCGTCTCGGATTTCATATGTAGATACTCTCCCGCCTGTTAGTGAATTTCTCAAGTTTCTAAAGAAGCGGTGGGCTGACGTATGTATTGAAGCCGCAGCATTCGTTGTTTCTGGAAATCTACTGCCGGTTGGCTCTCTAAATTTTTGCAGGGCTATTGCTGTTGTTCAGCCAGTCTCAGTTTTTGGTTCTCAGAGGCCAACAGTTACCTCTTGGGGCTGGTCTCAGCTATGTACAGCCCTTTTTCAGTACAGTTTATTTAGTGGTTTGAGTACCGTTGACATCCGCAATTTTGTTTCCACTCTTGCTCTGAACAGATCAGTTTTAAGTATCAGGCCTCGTGCTCACATCAGAGTAAAACCACGCAAACACAAGTGGAAGCAACTAAGAAGTGGTTAAAATTTTTGCTTTTGGCCTGACAGAAAGATGACATAATTTAAAATACAACAATACTCAAAATAATCTCAGTTTTATAAATCCACAACACCACAAACAGTCAAGTATAATAATTGCCCAACGGCTGAATACAACACAAGTACTAAAAGACTGCCAGCTATATAGATCTAAGCATCACCCGGGACATCCCACCCGCAGTGATACTAGTGCATATAATTAATATACATAACTGGGACACTCTAGCTACCTCCTGGGGCACCTCCAGCTGGGTTAAAACCACGACCAGCTGTAAAACTTGGGATACCTGAAATCAAACCGGCGAACAACACAACAGCCCCAGAGGGACCTCGGGGTCAAACCCAATGAATAGCAAAAGATAAGATGCAGATGCTATGCATGAAGAACGGCACAACAGTCGAAGGCTACAACTGAACAAAGAGCCAAGGAATTCAAGCACAGCACACATCTGATAACAAATTCTGCGAAGAAAGGTTAGTGGCCACTGGTGTGTACAAGCATACGAGAATTATCCGCTCATCTTCACACCACACCGGAAATACCAGATGCATCAACAACTCAACATGCTGCTGCCCAAACCATGAACTGTGGTAGTTAACCACTCGGCGCATGGTGGCTAACAAATACCAGCAGGGAGATGATAGTGCGGTATTGCCGCTCGCCCTCAAAATCTGGTAAGAACAGAACAGCAATAACAACAGGACATGGCTGCAACAGCTGAATGGAAATGATAATGCGTATGCAATGCAACAGTTAAAACATGATAATGCGTATGCAATGCAACAGTTAAACCAACACATAAACAACAATGCAATGCATACACAGCAAACACATAATATCCATGCCAATTCCAGCCGTAATACAAGCTCAACATCCATACCTCACCAGCTCCTGAGCTACAATTACCACACACAGCTGCTACAACAAAGTCCGAGCAACACAGATCTGTCACCTGCTAAATCAACACAAGCTACTGCTTAAAATCCGAAACACAAAACAACAGCAGCTGGGAGCTACAACTCCACCGGCGCTTATCTACCTTCCTAACTCAACGGAAAGCTCTAACAAAGCTTAAAGGTAGAATTCTCACTTACCCCAATGAACTACCGGCATGACAGTGACGCTTATGCTAACAAACTACACAAGGGAGATGTCTTAGTGATCCTGCGATCCTCTTCCAGCTCCTCCAAAGCCTTCTAAAGAGGTATAGAACAAAGTGTCTTAGCGAGAGGAGTCCAACGCTACCACTCTCACTCTCGTCGGAGTTGTCTACCATCGGAAATTAGGATGGATAAGGTTACGATGAACAGTGCTTAGGGTTCGAAACAAAGATTGGCAATCAGGGGAAAATACTTGCTAAGTATCGGGGAGCCAATAATAGAGAACATCAGCCAAGTCCTCTATTAAATACACTTCTGAACAGCCGACAGAAGTAGGAACAGATTCCACCAACAAAACTGTCGTCATCGCTGTTATATCAACCAGCTGTTAAATCTCGCATCAGCTTTTGCCTATCGCTAAACAGCGAACGACTAAACAAAACGACGTCGCCCGCTAGTCGCTGTTGATCGCTAACCAACAGCTGATCTTTCAAACAACGCTAAGGCTAAAAGGCGTCACACCAACTTAACCAAACGAAGTCACAGAGGGACACGTCACCTCGCTACCAACAGCTGATCAACAAACCAGCAGCTGAATAAAACAATGCTCCAAATCTCTCAACAGCTGATGTATATCATAACCAACAGCTGGTACAAAGCGTTCCACTTAAAACGCTATCGTTCCAACTTATCAAAACGACATAGTTCCGATACCCACCAAGAAACACGCTAACAAAACCAACAGCTGGTTCCTGTTCACAAAACGTCGTCGCTTCAGAGTCTCTTAGCGCACTCTGCTGATCATCGCAACTAAAATGCCAACAGCTGATCTCTCATAACAGCTGGTCTCTCGCTAATACACCAACCACTGAAATCCACGTCAGCATTGCTGCTGCTTCCTACCAAAACGCAACGACTGAAATCTAACGAAGAACTGCTGCTTCAACTGATTTCTACTACTACTGCTGATATCTAACACTTAGGCAAATTCGATGGCTACGCCAAGCACATCGACCAACAGCTGGTCCATACCCGACCAACACCTGATTGCGAAAACACAGGTCTCACATTAACGAGATGTACAGTTAGATCTTGCCTTCCTCTGCCGCAGATATCTCTGCCTCTTTTGCTGCTCTTCGGGAATCTTTCTCCAAACTTGTTGCTAATCAAACGAGGGATTCTCGGAAGTCGGGTGATACTCATAGCGAAGTTATGTCCAAAATCAATCATGTTGAAAGAGTCTTCCTTGATAGTCTTGCTGTGCAAAATGAAGCCTTCCGGGGTTTGTTCAAAAGTATTCGCCATGAAGCTAAAAATGATAACAACGCACTGCCTCTAGCACTCAAAGCTGTCCGAGCTCAAAATGCCATATTATCGACAGATTTAGCGGCTACTCAAAAAGAAGTCAAGGATCTCAAGGTTGCGTTATCTAAGGACTTTGATGACAAATTAGCTGATATTCGCAACGATCTACTGGAGTTCCGTGTGGAAACACAGGAACAATTGGCTTCTCTTGGCGCTCATCTTGCTGAACTCATTGCCTTTATCACTAAGGGCAGTGATGACAAAAAGGTGGAAGGCAGTAGCAGCCGCCCTCAACCGCCTCCTGATGACCAAAATAGACCAAGTGGTGGTGGAAGTGATAGTAGAGCAGATGACCCAAGCAGATATGGTGGAGACACTATCAGTAGAGAAGGTGGTAACAGAGGTGGTGATGGTAGGAGAAGAGGTGACAGTAGTGGTTCTTCAAAGAGAAGGCGTTCTGACAGTGGTGGTGGATCTGGTGGTCGTATAAATTATGGACCATATTTACTGCCCAAGAGATATGCTGAGTATTGGATTTCGGGAAAAAGACAGTTCTAGGACTTTTGTTTATTTTTCTTGTACAAATCCTATTTACATTAATCAGTAATGAAATTTATAAAATTTCAGCAGACTTTGTGCAATTTACTCTTGCCTATCCTCACTAGTCTAAAGGCTGCTAAGTTTTGTCATCACCAAAAAGGGGGAAATTGTTAGATAAAATTTATTAGTTTTGGTGATAACAAAAATAAGACAAGTGCTGAATTCTAAATTACTTCTGGACAATCAGTCGTTTCAATTAACAGCTTCGCATATTCAGATGCAAGTACTCAGCTATCGAACTGTTATTCAGATGTTAATTATTGAGTAGAAGAATTCAGATAATCGGATTGAGTTTTTCAATTGTTAGCTATCAGATCTTGATATTCGGGATTGATTCAGATGTTGAGGTGAAGCACTTAGGTATCAGGTTATTATTTCAGATGTGATATGGATAACAAAATAAGACAAGTGCTGAATTCTAAATTACTTCTGGACAATCAGTCGTTTCAATTAACAGCTTCGCATATTCAGATGCAAGTACTCAGCTATCGAACTGTTATTCAGATGTTAATTATTGAGTAGAAGAATTCAGATAATCGGATTGAGTTTTTCAATTGTTAGCTATCAGATCTTGATATTCGGGATTGATTCAGATGTTGAGGTGAAGCACTTAGGTATCAGGTTATTATTTCAGATGTGATATCATTTCAGATGTTGAGTACAGTTATTTTGATATCAGTTATGATTTATTCAGATGTCAGAATATATGAGTAACGGGGCAAGTATTTTAGTTGTTGAAGTATTTCAGCTGTTGGTTATCATTCAGCTATTGGATGTTGAAGCTTTCAATCGTTACAATCAGATGGTACAAAGTATTCAGCAGTTGGGTATCTACTTCAGAAGCGAGTGTATTCAGCAGTTGGGTATCTACTTCAGTAGTGAGTATTTTCAGACGTTGGCTACAGTTGCTTTTGACTCAGTTGTGACTATTTAGTAACTATTCAGACTATGGATTACATGAGTAACGAAGCTAATATTTCAGATGTTACAACATTCAGCTGTTGGCATATTTCAGCTGTTACAACATTCAGCTTTGGATATATTCAGCTGTGTTAGGATCAAGCGCTTACCACGAGGCCAAAAGCTATAGCTTTTGGTAAAGCGGCAAGCGCTCGATCCTATAATTGGTATCAGAGTCAAGGTCACGGGTTCGATTCCCATTGGTTTCAAGGAGTGCAATTATTGGGAGGGGGATTGTTGAGGTGCAATAATTGCCCCTGCTAGGTAGAGCGATCGAACCATGGCGCTTGTGTTGCTATACGGTTTAAAAGATTGGAGTTGCACCGTTACCACCAGCTATAGCTTTTGGTAAAGCGGCAAGCGCTCGGTCCTACAAGCTGTGACAGCTATTCAACGATGAAATAGTCGTCCTCTTCAAGAAAGAAATAACGGTATTAAAGGGAAAACTTTCAGGCGCAAACAATGAATCGATTCAAGCGCTATCAATGTTTAAATTGGAAAGAATCAATGGTGAAGATTGAATCGTACAATTGCCTGGAATTAAGGAAACACTGTCAGTGCTATTTTGGGTAAATAGTACGCAGTATACAGAGGACGTTATACGGTGTTTGCACAAATATGGACATACGAAAATTTGGCTCTGACGAAGCGCAATTTACCTCTAGTGGAGCAGAATATGCGATGGACATATATTCAAAAAGGGATTTTGTTTCCTTGGCGAGA
>KQ992580.1:43811-54417 GCA_001598015.1 Dorcoceras hygrometricum | reverse complement strand
ATTAGATGTGTTTCATGATAGCCGTCATACCCACTATCACATCTAACATACACTATGGTGCATTCTAGGTCTTTATCCAACACAATTGTTAACATTATATAAACATAATGAAGATAAAGAATGCCATAAACAAATGCGAATATCATATATACAGACTGTCATATACAAGAGTCTATAAACCCACACGCCACAAGTTGGCTAGTTGGGCATCTACTCTAACACCTGCGATCCTCTTCCAGCTCTTCCAAAGCCTTCTAAAGAGGTATAGAACGAAGCGCCTTAGCGAGTGAAGTCCAACGCTACCAATCTCACTCTCGTCGGAGTTGTCTACCACCAGAAATTAGGACGGACAAGGTTACTGTGAACAGTAACTAGTGTTCGCGACAAGATTTGCTATCGGGAAATATTTCTAAGTATGGGATCTGTTAAACAATCGAAGACCAAGTATTCTCTTAAATACACTACTCAATTAGCAGATAGGAACGGGAACAGATCCACCGAAAAAATCAGTTTTGACAACTAATATTCCCAACCAGCAGTTGAATCTTTCAAACAACGTTAAAGCTAAACAGCGTCGCACCTACTTAACCAAACGACGTCGCAGAGGAACACGTCACCTTACTACCAACAGCTGATTCACAACCAGCAGTCACAAAGCATGAGATCTCCCAACAGCTGATGTCTATCATAACCAACAGCTGGTACAAATCACTTCATTCAAAACGCTGTCGTTCCAACTTATCTAAACGACGTAGTTTCGATGCATGCTAATAAACACGCTAGCGAAACCAACAGCTGGTTCCTGAACACAAAACTTCGTCGCTTCAGTCTCTTAGCGCTCTCTGCTGATCATCGTAACTAACATACCAACAGCTGATCACTCGCAACAGCTGGATACGCGCTAATACACCAACGTCTGGAATCCACGTCAGCATTGTGCTGCTTATCAAAACGCAACGACTGATATCTTTCCAACTGCTGATTCCAACACTTAGGCAAATTCGATGTCTACGCCAAACACATCGACTAACGGCTGGTCCAAACCCGACCAACACCTGATTGTGAAAAAAAAGGTCTCACATCTCTCCCCCACTAAAACACGATTTCGTCCTCGAAATCAAACTCGGGCAACAACTGAACTCACAACCAAGAGTTCAAGATAACTGAGCAAACAATTACTGAAATGTGATGCAACACTCACGCAAACAGATGCGGCCACTCACGTTGCATCTTTTCTTCCATCTCCCAGGTAGCTTCTTCCCTACCATGTCTGCTCCATTGCACCATCACCAAGGGAATGGTTTTATTCCTCAGCTGCTTCTCTTTACGATCCAAAATTCGCAAGGGATACTCAACATAACTCAACGTCTGATCTAGCTCAACCTCGTCAGTTCTCAACACATGAGACGGATCTGCTCGTACTTCCTCAACATGGAAACATGAAATACATCATGTAGAGAAGATAAATCTGTTGGCAACAACAGCCGATACGCCAAAGGGCCAATCCTCTCAACAAGTTCATACGGACCAACATAACGAGGGGCTAACTTTCCCTTGTGTCCAAAGTGCATGACACTGCGAAACGGAGAAACTTTAAGGAAACAAGATCACCAACTTGAAACTCTAGAGATAGACGCCTCCTATTTGCATAACTGGCTTGGCGATCTTGGACAGCTTTCATCCGCTGTCGAATCAGATCTACATGATCCTTCATCTGCTGCACAAACTCTGGGGAAGACAGCTGCTTCTCCCCCACTTCTTCCCAACATACTGGCGATCTTCACTTTCTGCCATACAGAGCCTCGAACGGCGCCATACCAATCATCACTTGGTAGCTGTTATTGTAAGAAAACTCAACTAAAGAAAACGCGTCTTGACAGCTACCACCAAAATCCATCACAACAGCTCTTAACATATCCTCCAACATCTGGATAGTTCGCTCAGATTGGCCATCTGTTTGGGGGTGATACGCTGTACTCATAGCCAATCTGGTACCCAAAGCTGCTTGCAAACTCTTCCAAAACCTAGAAGTAAACCTCGGATCTCGGTCCTAAACGATTGAAACAGGCACATGCAATCTAACCACAAAATCCACGTACAGTTTTGCCATTTTCTTCAACGAAAACGTCATACCATAGGGAATGAAGTGCACAGACTTCGACAATCTGTCAATAACAACCCAAAATCACATCGCAACCTCTGCTGGTACGAGGCAAATGCGTCACAAAATCCATCGCTATGTGCTCCCAATTCCATTGGGGCACTACCAAACTCTGCAACAGACCACCAGGTCTCATCCTTTTAGCTTTAACTTGCTGACAGTTCAAGCAACGAGCAACAAAACCAGCCACGTCGCTCTTCAAACCAGCCCACCAGAAGTGCGGCTTCAACGCATGGTACATCTTCCGTGCACCAGGATGAACATTGTGTCTACTGCAGTGCGCTTCTCTAAGGATCTCCTCCCGAAGATCTATCAGATTGGGCACAACCAACCTACCCCGGAAACGCAAACAACCATCAGACGAAACAGAATAGTCCTCAAGTTGACCAGCCCTGACCTTCAACTTCAACTCATGGATGGAAGGATCTGTCCTTTGAGCCGCTCTAATGCTCGAAATTATTTGTGGCTCAACTTGGAAAGAAGAAACCACCACATAATCCTCAGCCGGGTAAAACCTCCAACCCGTAGTGCTAAGATTCTTACGATCTTTAGAAACATACAACGATGCAAGCATATCTCCTTGAGCCTTTCTGCTCAACGCATCAGCCACTACATTTACTTTTTCCCAGGTTGGTACTTGATCTCACAATCAAAATCCTTCAACAGCTCCATCCACCTACGCTGTCTCATATTCAAGTCAGGCTGCGAAAACAAATACTGCAAACTCTTGTGGTCCGAATACACCACAAACTGCTCGCCATACAGATAGTTGCGCCAAATCTTCAATGCAATGACCACAGCTGGTAGCTCCAAATCATGAACTGGATAACGAGTCTCGTGCGGTTTCAACTGCCGAGAGGCATACACAATGAATCATCCATGCTGCATCAACACACAGCCCAATCCATTGAGCGAAGCATCAGAACACACAACAAAGCCACCTGAACCAGACGGCAAACACCGGTGCAGTAGTCAACTTCTCCTTGAGCAATTGAAAAGCATTCTCGCATTGATCAGTCCAAACGAATCGCTTGTCCTTCTGATTCAACTGAGTCATTGGCCTAGCTATACTAGATAAACACTCTATAAAACGACGGTAGTAGCCAGCCAGACCCAAGAAACTACGAACCTCAGACACATTCCTAGGTCGCTCCCAATTCAAAACAGCATCTACTTTACTGGCATCCACAGAAATGCCATCCGCTGAAATCACATGACCCAAAAACACAACGCGATCCAGCCAGAACTCGCACTTAGAAAACTTGGCATACAACTGCGAGCCCCTCAACGTCTGAAGGACAACTCTCAAATGCTCCTTATGTTCCAAAGGAGTCTTCGAATACACCAAGATGTCGTCGATGAACATGATCACAAACTGATCTATAAACTCTCGGAAGACTCGGTTCATCAAATCCATTAAAAATTCAGGAGCATTGGTAAACCCAAAAGGCATTACCAGAAACTAAAAATGCCCGTACCTAGTACGTAAAGCAGTCTTCACGACATCTTGATCTCTAACTCTCAACTGATGGTACCCTGAACGTAGATCGATCTTCGATATACAGCAGAACCTTGCAACTGGTCAAACAAGTCGTCGATCCTTGGCAACGGGTACTTATTCTTAACAATAACTTTGTTCAGCTGACGAAAATCAATGCACATTCTCATTGTGCCATCCTTCTTCTTGACAAACAAAATATGCGCTCCCCACGGCGACATGCTAGGTCTGATAAAACCTTTCTCCAGCAAGTCATCCAGTTGCACCTTGAGCTCTCTCAATTCAGCAGGCGCTAATCGATATGGTGCACGCAAAATCGGAGCTGTTCCAGGCACCAACTCAATGCTAAAGTCAATCTCCCTCCTCGGAGGAAAACCGGGAATCTCCTCCGGAAACACATCAGGAAAATGACGCACCATTGGAACGTCACCGAGATGCACATGCGAAGAAGAAGATGCATCGCGTAGATCATAAAACCAGCATTTTCCACCGACAACAAGCTGAACATCTCCATCGCTGAGACTAGAGGAATTTTCGACTGAGAATCCGCATCGTAAAAATTCCATTTCTCATCGGACTGAGGCCTAAAACGCACAATTCACGGAGATCCTATAACTGAAGAACATGTCCATACCCACTATGCAGTCAAAATCCCAAAACATCAAACGAAACAAATTCGCCACTAACACATGCTCGCCAAACCTCAGAACGCCATCTAACAAAACTTCTTGGGAAAACAGGCTAGCACCGCCAGGAGTATAAACAGACACCACATCGCGCAAATAAAAGGTATGCAGACCATGCTCGATCACAAAAGAATCAGCAATAAATGAATGTGATGCGCCAGTGTCAAAAAACACTCATGCAGGAAAACCAAAGACAGAACAGTTACCTGCAATCACTCCGCTTGGCGCGCCCTCCGCTTGCTCCCTCGTAATGGCATTCACTTGAGAATGTTGGGGTCCAGAGAAATGCTGCTGAGATGATTGTCCGAAACGCGATGGACCAGGCAACTAAAATGGCCTGAACTGCGTCTCTCCAACCCTAGGCTGCGGGAACTGAGGGGAACGACCCCTAGACGATCCTCCTCGTCCCTGAGGTGGGGCTGCGGCTTGCTGCGATCCGGCCGACGGACATACCTTCGCGAAATGCCCATACTGACCACAGATATTACAAGAGCCCTGCACACCAACGCACTGAGTCGACGAATGCTTGCCTCCACAGAAGCCACAAAACTCTGCCCTAGAACCACTTCTATTAGAGCTGCCAGAACCAGAAGAACCAGAGCCAGACTTCTTCTTAAACTGATGGCCACGAGGTCGGAACCTCTGACGGCCAGACTGCTGAGCCAACTGCTGCTGCTGCTGTGGGGGTTGATGAGCTGACTGCTAATACTGGGAATACTGCGCCTGAACAGCGGGACAACCGACCCTCGAGCACCCACAGATATTACAAGAGCCCTGCACACCAACGCACTGAGTCGACGAATGCTTGCCTCCACAGAAGCCACAAAACTCTGCCCTAGAACCACTTCTATTAGAGCTGCCAGAACCAGAAGAACCAGAGCCAGACTTCTTCTTAAACTGATGGCCACGAGGTCGGAACCTCTGACGGCCAGACTGCTGAGCCAACTGCTGCTGCTGCTGTGGGGGTTGATGAGCTGACTGCTAATACTGGGAATACTGCGCCTGAACAGCGGGACAACCACCCTGAGCACCCTGAGGTCTAGCACGCGACCTCCAGTTCCGTAGACCTTCCTCGATATCAACAGCGCTATCCACAGCCTCTGCATAGCTCTTTGGTTTACTCGAAAAAACCAAAGTATACAACTCTTCGTTCAAAACTTCAATAAACTTGGTCCTCTTGGCCCTCTCCTGGCCAGCTACATGCGGGACATACGCCAACAGAGAAGAAAACCTACGGGCATACTCACACACCGACATCGTACCTTGCTCCAAATGATCGAACTCTCGCTCACGAGCGTTCACGTACGACTCTAGAAAGTACTCCTGCCGAAAGGCAATGCAAAAGCTATCCCAAGTAATCTCACACCTGTCTCCTCTAGCGTCCTTGAAGCGCCACGCCACCAACGCTCCGCGCTCTTCCTCAGCTGGAAGGTCGCCAAAGTCAACCGAAGCTGTAACGACCAGACTTTTCTGAATGGAATTTAGAAGTTTTGGGGTTAGAATTGAAAGACCCAGAAATTTCGATCTTGATGACATAACCAGTCGTTACTAACTTTCTGGACTAAAGTGTGAATAAACAAAACTCATATCTGTTGAAGGAACTCAGACGTGAAGAATGAAAAGACGCGGAACTATTACACATCTGATTAAAAATAGATACGCTAGAATGATAGAAAAAATATGATGATTCAAAAGAAACTGTATACATAGTTAAATATAGAGTCTGTACAGAGTTTCTACAAAACAACGAAACTAGAAATATGATACTACAAAAACTACGATTATAGTTTCTGTACAACGAAACAAGGTCTGAAAGGAACAATGAAATCTGATGTCCGCGATAAACACATCATTCCTTTCTGATCATCTCCCTCCAGCTCCTTACTGCTCATTACCTGCACTCAATGAAAACTAGTGAGCCAAAGGCTCAGCAGGTAAAATCTGGAATAATGAAATCATGCAATAGAAGCTGATACTGTAACTAGAATCTGAAATCTGAATACATAACTGAAGTCTGAATACGCTTTAGAATGAACAAGCGCAATAACATATCTGAGAAATCTAATAGAAACTGAAAGCATGAAACATATATGAGTTTCGAAAACATTTTCTTTAAACATCTCTAGAGTTGTGATTAAAATCACATGCGCTCTTCTTTTATTTTCTAAAATTATGACAACACTTTAAACATTTGGTCCAATTCGTTTGATCAAACTCATGATATCAGTCTTTTAGCACTATGGCTCATGGTGAAGGGGCGTACAGACCCGTCGATCTATAAACCTAATCTTCCTCTGGTTGAAAGGGCACACGGTCAGCCGCTCAATCACCCTTCCTCTGGGGATCCTCTTCGTCGTCATAACTTAAAACATTTCTAAAACAACGTTCTGCTCTTTGTTTTCTCTCTGAAATCTATTTTCCTTTCTTTTTGGTACGAATTACTGGTTTTTATTTTGTCTAAGGATGTCTTGGAACACTTCGAGAATTCTCTGTAATTCTTGCGAAGATGAAAACTGAATAAAAGCTCTTAAATCTGATCAATTAAATCGAATAATTCATTTCAATTCAAATAGAAATGAATAAGGAATCAAATTCTGGAATTTCGTTATCTGTTGAAGAAAATGAACAGTAACTATCTGATGAAGAAATGAACAGTAACTATCTGATGAAATGTGAACGATACAACGAAGAATAAACAATTCAGACTTTGGTTGGTCAACTTAGATGTCAACGCAACTTATACAAGGACTTTCATACGTTGAACAAATAACGAATACCTCAGACTTCTGAACAAAACAACGGCTGAATACAACTAGTGCAACAGCTGACAACGAAATAATGCAACAACTGAAAACCAACAGCTGATGAAAACAACACATCAGCTGACAATAGTCGAACACAAAGCAACAGCTGAACATGAAATAGTACAGCGGCTGATCACAACTATTGAACTCGAACAATGCGACAGCTGACAACCGTTGAATACAAACAATAACATACAACAGCTGACCAACAAATGCAACAGCTGATGAACATCAACCATGTAGCAGCTGCCAACAGCTGACTACGACACTTAGAATATTTTCAACAAAGAAATATCAGTCATGGTATAAGAACCAGATTTCAGACTAAACCGTGTGGAAGAACATGAACTACAACGGTTTCCTTCGTCTGAAGAATTCAAAATATCTTAAGAAGTTTCTGGGATTCATTGAATAAGCTACTTGTAAGCTACTTCGATGGAATATCTTTTAGAATTCTCAAGAATATAATGGACGACCATCACCAAACCATTTTCTAAAACATTTCTGGATCAAAATACAGTAAAACACAACTTTCATAAAAACAGCATAAACTTTTCTGGTTTTGAAGAACAAACCGAAGTTTTCTTCCATACTTTAAAACCTCATATAAACATGCAAACAGAACTGAATATATGCTTTCACTGAGTGAGAAAAAAACAGAGTTTACTTGCCTGAATTCTTGAACACAAATCACGGTATTCAGCAAATCACCAACACTCTGATCGCCTCCTTCGAAAATCTTTAAAAGACTTTTGCTCGGTTTCTTTGAGAGAGAGCACCGCTTTGAACTAATTTTTTGAAGATAATGATGCATGAAGCAGCTTATCATCCTATTTATATGATTTAAAATGCCTAAGGAAAGAAACACGTTTAATCAAGATGCTCAAATCTCCTAAAAGCGAGTTTTTTTTTTACCAAATGATGCGTATGGAAACCAAACGATTTTAGTTAAAACAAAGGATTCGATTGGCCTGCAGGAATTGACTAGACATCTACTGCAAATTGCATTCCTGACATCTGAAATCTGTTCAATGAAAGCTGAAATTACGTAAACATGAAATCTGAAATTTAGCTCTTAAATGATAAAAGCTAAACAATACATATCTGAAATCTGAAACTCATTTGAATCAAGAGTTGAATAGAATAGCATTGTAATCTCTCAATCTCATAACTTTATAATTTTGGCCTCTAAAATATCTGAGCATTACAATCTACCCCCCCTTAAAAGAATTTCGTCCTAGAAATTACTTCCTTAAAGAGATCTGGGTAGCTTTTCTATAAATATCAGACTCACTTTCCCACATAGTTTCTCTTTCAGTGTGATTAACCACTGCATCTTAATCTTAGGGATAGTTCTATTCCTTAACTTACGATTTTCTCTTGAAAGAATCCTTACTAGAACTTCTTCATAAGTTAATTCTAACGCTACTTGAATAGGTTCCTATCTGAGCATCGAATTCAACTATAAGAGATGCATCGCTGAAATGAAATCAGACGCAACAAAGTGGAACAGTATTTGGAAACAAAACAGATATTTAATGTTCACCAACATATATATACAAAAAGACGTGACTCTGAAACAGACGTAGTAAATGAAACGATGTCGTTGAAGTAGGAAACAGATATGATGACGTAAAAATATCTGCTAACATGAATAAACAGACGTAAGAATATCTGTTATCAGTAGTGACTCTAAATAAATGAAACAATGTCGTCTGCACAACAAACAGACATATGAACAGTGCAACTGCTGATTTCAACAAATGCAACAACTGTTTACGAAACTGATGCAACAGCTGAAATGTAACTATTGTAATTTAAATATGAAATTCAATCGCTGACATAGAAAATGAAATCTGAATAAGAACTTGGTGCTGCAACATCAAACGACAGCTACGCTATCAGCTGGTGTCTATGAAATTCAATCGCTGACATAGAAAATGAAATCTGAATAAGAACTTGGTGCTGCAACATCAAACGACAGCTACGCTATCAGCTGGTGTCTATCAAACCAGACTTTATACTGATTCGACTAACAACATCGATTACATAGCGTCAAGTTTCGATATTACCATCCACCGGAAGATGAACAATCATAAACATAGGGGAATCAAACTCGAACTCCTCACGACGAAGTACTGGATCTGATGAAACTCTTGCCTAACAAATCCTGGAACTGATCTTTTAATCCTTTCATTTTTCTTAGGGGCAATCTATACAGAGGCTTAAAAATTGGAACAGCTTCTGGTACCAAATCAATAGTAAACTCTAACTCATGATTGGGAGGTAAACCTAAGAAATCCTTAACATCCATTTCTTAAACACCTTTAAGCCTTAACAGTTGACATTATCATAAGGGTACTATCGTATATATCAGCTTAAACGAAAAAGAATTCCCGCCTGGTATCTTAATTTCAACAGACCTCTGCTTAAAATTTATGATTGTTTCATACTTAGTTAACCAATCTATCCCAAAATTAAATCAAACCCAATTATCGACAATACTATTAAATCTGAGAAAGCAATATTCCCTTGTAACTTAAGTTCTATATTCAGTATAACATGATTGGTTACTAAACTCGCCCTCAAAGGGATTAGAAAAGAGTACTCTATGTTAGAGTAGATGCCCAACTAGCCAACTTGTGGCGTGTGGGTTTTTATTGACTCTTGTATATGACAGTCTTTATATATGTTATTCGCATTTCTTTATGGCGTTCTTTATTTTCATTATGTCATATGATGTTAACAATTGTGTTGGATAAAGACCTAGAATGCACCATAGTGTATGCTAGATGTGATAGTGGATATGATGGCTATCATGAAACACATCTAATAGTCACTGTGTATTCTGAATTCGTTCCTAGTCGATTGGGCCGTCAAAATGAGGATAAGGCCGCCCGAGCTTGAGACTAGCATCTGCGATGCGAAGTACCATGTTTCACTGGTAGGGAACATTGTGATGTTTTGAGCATGCAGATGGATAGTGACCTGGTGATCTATCGAGCTACCCTCGTTTGGACTTTCCAAGTGGTTACCATTTGTCGAGTGGATAAGTCCGAGGTCTTGGTTGTACTGATTAGTCCTCACTACTCGAAACATCATTGAGACTCTACATGATAGGCGCCTCACTTTGACCCTTTTACCGACTCACTTGGGGTCACTAGGTGGCGGGATTGGGTGAGGTCCCGATGCATATAGGAGTCGATGCTTCGTTGTCGAGGATTCACCGCTCGCTTTCATGCGTGGATATCCTATGCTATCTGAGGGGATAATAGTGTATAAATCTCTGGCCAGAGTACTGGATGTGTTTTATGTAAATGGGTTTACCTAGTTACACTCGTGATGTCACTATTCGATCTCCAAGATGTATGCATAGCTATCGGATCTCTAGCGATTCTCGATTTACCAATGGTCGTTGATCTGATCGTGATATATGTGTTGAAAGGACCGTACTGTA
>KQ992580.1:27860-37942 GCA_001598015.1 Dorcoceras hygrometricum | reverse complement strand
TGGCAGCCACCCTTGAAGAGGTGGTTAACATGCTTGTAGTGTTCGAAGGAACCATAAAGAAGGACAAGCCCGTCCTCCTTATGGGCTCTTCTTCCTCTGCGAAGAAGGGGCCCAGACGCAAGGGTAAGAAGCGTTCTGCCCCTGCGAAAGAGGAAAAGCCCACTAAGAATCCAAAGGCAAAGGCTTCCAAGCCAAACAAGTCCGAGGATGTTTGCCACCACTGCCATAAGCCTGGGCACTGGAGGAGGAACTGCAAGGAGTACCTCGAGCAGTTGCGAACTGCAAAAGGTATGTTCTATATCGAAATAAATTTGTCTCTTAATTCGACTTCTTGGGTACTTGATACCGGATGTGGATCTCATATCTGCAATGATTTGCAGGTGATGACAATAAGTCGACGTCTTAGAGAGGGTGAGACCTACTTGAGGCTGGGCAATGGAGCAAGAGTTGCTGCAGTAGCTATAGGAGATGTTTATTTATTTCTGTCGTCAAATTTTAAGTTGTTATTGAAGGATGTTTTATTTGTTCCCGAATTAATAAAGAACATTATTTCTGTTTCTATGCTTGATAGTGATGGATATTCTTGTATGTTTGCTAATTCGATTTGAAATATTTACAATAATGAATGTTTAATTGGAATTGGGGAACGTGAAAACGATCTATACACCTTAAAATTAAAACCAGTTCCAACTCGCGATATGGAAACACATACAACAACAATTAAAAGGAAATACGATAGCTTAAACCCAGCACAACTTTGGCACGCTAGGCTAGGTCATATTTCTATAAGAAGGATGAACAAGCTAGTTAGGAGTGACATGTTTGATTTGTTAGACATTAACTCCCTACCGACTTGTGAGTCTTGTATCAAGGGAAAGATGACTAAACAACCCTTCAAGGGCAAGCCTGAACGTGCCCAAGCCCTATTGGATTTGATCCATACTTATGTGTGTGGTCCACTTAGTATTGGTACTAAGTACGGTCACACATACTTCATCACCTTTACCGATGATTGCTCTAGGTATGGGTACTTGTACTTAATGAAGCACAAGTCTGAATCTTTTGAAAGGTTCAAAGAATTCAAGGCTGAAGTAGAAAATCAATTAGGCAAAAGTATTGAAGCACTTCGATCCGATCGAGGTGGTGAATACTTGAGTGCTGAATTTCAAGACTATCTGAAAAAGAGAATGTGATTCTCTCGCAGTGGACCCCTCCGGCCACACCACAGCTCAAGGGTGTAGCGGAGCGTCGTAATCTAACCTTGATGGACATGTTTTGGTCTATGATGAGCTTCACTGAGCTTCCTACCTCGTTTTGGGGCTATGCGCTCGAAACGGCAGTAATGTTGTTGAACAATGTCCACACCAAGGCAGTGGATAAGACTCCATATGAGATATGGATGGGCAAACCACCCAAATACTCATACATGAGGATTTGGGGATGTCCTGCTTACGTGAAGCAGACAGTGGGAGATAAGCTGGATACGAGATCCATCTTATGTTACTTCGTTGGGTATCCAAAGAATTCCATTGGATACTACTTCTACCATCCCAACGAAACAAAGGTGTTTGTTTCTAGAAATGCCACCTTTATGGAAAGGGAATTTTTACTTGATAGAAAGGGCAAAATAGTAGAACTCGAAGAGGTTCAAGAACCAACTGAAGTACCGAGTGAATCTCCTGCACCTCCAGAGCCAGTACCAAAAATGGTCGCACCTAGGAGATCCGAAAGGGTTCCTAGGGCTCCTGAAAGATATGGTTTCCTTCTTGAAGATGATCAGGGTGATCAAGTTGTTGGATGTGATCCAAGGACTTTCAAGGAGGAAATTTCCGATGCTGATTCTAATCTGTGGCTTGAAGCAATGCAGTCTGAGATTGACTCAATGCATGCAAACCAAGTTTGGACTCTCGTTAATCCTCCCGAAGGAATTGTTCCTATTGGGTGTAAATGGATATACAAGAGGAAACTTGGGCCTGATGGTAAGGTACTGACCTACAAGGCATGATTGGTCGCGAAAGGCTACACTCAAAGGCAAGGTGTTGACTATGATGAAACCTTTTCACTAGTCGCAATGTTCAAGTCGATTAGAATCTTACTAGCCATAGCCGCATGGTACGACTATGAGATATGGCAAATGGATGTGAAAACTGCGTTCCTTAATGGAAATATTAAAGAAGAGATCTATATGACGCAGCCTGAGGGTTTCACATCTGTAGGAAGGCATAAGGTATGCAAACTTCAGAGATCGATCTACGGTCTCAAACAAGCATCGAGGAGTTGGAACCTGAGATTCGATGAAACAATTAAGGAATTTGGTTTCATCAAGAATCCCGAGACGCCATGTGTATATAAGAAGGTAGTTAAAAGCGTTGTGACATTCCTTGTACTTTACGTTGATGACATTCTACTCATTGGGAATGATGTAGGAATGCTGCAGTCAACTAAGGTCTGGTTGTCTAGTAGATTTTCGATGAAGGACATGGGTGAAGCATCATATATTCTTGGAATACAGATCTATCGGGATAGATCGAAACGGATGCTCGGACTCACCCAAGCTACCTACATCGATACCATACTTAAGCGGTTCTCTATGGAAGAGTCCAAGAGAGGACACCTACCTATGTTCCACGGGGTAACTCTATCTAAGTCTATGTGTCCAAAGACTGATGAGAAGATAGAGAGTATGGCACGTGTGCCATATGCCTCGGCAATAGGTAGTATTATGTATGGCATGATCTCAACTAGACCGGATGTCGCATATGCTCTGAGTGTCACGATCCGCTACCAGGCCAACCCCGGCCAATTGCATTGGAAGGCTGTGAAGGATATTCTTAAGTACTTGCGAATGACTAAGAATATGTTCATGGTCTATGGGGGTGGTGAACTGAAATTGGAAGGCTACACTGATTCTAGCTTCCAATGTGACGTGGATGATTCGAAGTCTACCTCTGGATTTGTATTCATGCTAAATGGTGGTGCTGTTTCTTGGAAGAGTTCCAAGCAAGACACCATCGCGGATCAACCACTGAGGCTGAGTACATCGCAGCATCAGCTGCTACTAAGGAGGCGGTTTGGATAAGGAATTTCGTCCAAGAGTTGGGCGTCATTCCTGATGGAGTTGGTCCAGTCCCGGTGTACTGCGACAACACGGGTGCCGTTGCGCAAGCAAAGGAGCCTAGGTCTCACCAAAGATCCAAACATATACTGAGGAAATACCACATAATCCGGGATATTGTGGCTAGAGCTGACATAGCAGTTGAGAGAGTCGCCTCTGCGGACAACATTGCTGATCCACTTACGAAGCCCTTGCCAGGACCGTTGTTTGAAAAACATCACGAAACAATGGGACTACGTCTGATGAGTAGTTGCCTATAGGGCAAGTGGGAGATTGTTAGAGTAGATGCCCAACTATTGGATAAAGACCTAGAATGCACCATAGTTTATGTTAGATGTGATAGTGGATATGATGGCTATCATGAGACAAATCTAATAGTCACTTTGCATTCTGAATTCGTTCCTAGTCGATTGGGCCGTCAAAATGAGGATAAGGCCGTCCGAGCTTGAGACTAGCATCTGCGATGCGAAGTACCATGTTTCATTGGTAGGGAACATTGTGATGTTCTGAGCATGCAGATGGATAGTGACCTGGTGATCTATCGAACTACCCTCGTTCGGACTTTCCAAGTGGTTACCATTTGTCGAGTGGATAAGTCCGAGGTCTTGGTTGTACTGATTAGTCCTCACTACTCGAAACGTCATTGAGACTCTACATGATAGGCGCCTCACTTTGACCCGTTTACCGACTCACTTGGGGTCACTAGGTGGGGGGATTGGGTGAGATCTCGATGTATGTAGGAGTCGATGCTTCGTTGTCGAGGATTCACCGCTCGCTTTCATGCGTGGATATCCTATGCTATCTGAGGGGATAATAGTATATAAATCTCTGGCCAGAGTACTGGATGTGTTTTAGGTAAATGGGTTTACCTAGTTACACTCGCGATGTCACTATTTGAACACCAAGATATATGCATAGCTATCGGATCTCTAGAAACTCTCGATTTATCAATGGTCGTTGATCTGATCGGGATATATGTGTTGAAAGGACCGTACTGTATGCTAACCACGACCAACTGGTTCTTGCAGGCACTATCAGTGATATCTAGGGGATCATGGGGTGATGTTTCTAGGCGCTTTACCATGATCCGTTGGGCAAGTCCGAAATTGTGATTTCGGAGCCACAATGGTTGTGGGCCCACGGATAGCTGTATCCCTGAACCATTGAGGGTCACACAAGTACTGGATTCATGATTCCCGCACGGAAACTGAGCTCAATGTGTTGATCATAGGAAGGGGATTTTAGGGAGTGCGACTTCATAAAAGTCAACAGGGGTCAAATTGCGATTTCCCAAAGTTGAGGGGCTAAACTGTAATTTTGGACTAGGTGGTCTGAAAAATTGTTTTCGCATCATAAAAGTCAGTTTTGGAAACTGAGTCGATCGGTTCGATCTGATCGTCGATCGGAGTTATGATGAAGCCACGGTGATGCGATCGAACCGAATGTTCATATATTGACTGGGCCCGCCCCAGGTCCATTGGGCCGGTTCAAGCCCATCACTTATTTAATTAGACCTAGGGCTACCATGAGACACACACAATATACAATCTAGCTCTCATAGCCGCCCACCCTCTCCCACACGCCTCACGCCGCCGCCGACCGCCCATCGCCGCCGCCCGCCGGTCGTCGCCGCCGTCGCCCGGTTTTTCGCGTGATCGGACTTGTTTCGATCACCGCGACGAGGAGAATCAGTTCGTGCTAAAATCCGTCAAATCTTCTAGTGAAGATTGACGGAGGAAGATTGTTTCCATCGTGGACCTGATTGACGATCTACCGCTGCCTACCGTTTGAAGTGCCGGTTTCCTCGTGAAACTGGTCGGAGCCAGGTGCCTAGACGCCAGCAAGGTGGCAATTCGATAAACGCCCTATGAATGTTTATTGATTTTGAATGTATTGAACGTTTCTCGGGGCAACTTTTGATTTCCGCTGCGCCCCTGGGAAACGGGATCCGGATCCGCCATTGTATGCCAACACTCTACTTCTATTTCTTCTAGGTTAACTATAAATTTCTTAACAAACCTATCTGATACAAAAAAAAAAGTTGTACCAGAATCTAATAATGCTATTGTAAACATGTTGGCAACAAAATCTATCCGCCATTGTATGCCAACACTCTACTTCTATTTCTTCTAGGTTAACTATAAATTTCTTAACAAACCTATCTGATACAAAAAAAAAACGTTGTACCAGAATCTAATAATGCTATTGTAAACATGTTGGCAACAAAATCTTACCCGTCGCTGCCAAGGTATCTGCTGGAGTTTCTTCAGCTGACATTATATAAGCTCTACTAGTGATAAGTGGTCGCTTCTGGGAACAATCTCTAGACATGTGGCCTGGCTTGCCACAGGTATAACACACCTTCTGACCAAAAAGACACTGGCCTGTATGGTTTTTCTTACAAGTTGGACATGGAGGCCTAATCCCTGAATTAGGGACTGCAGAGATATGCTGAACAACTATTGGTCCTTTTTCTTGAGACTCCTGCTGATTATTATTCGATTTCTTATTTTGCCTACGGTCCTTTTGTTGGAAAGCTTGTCTTTTCAACTGTCTCTCTTCTTCTATTGCTTTCCAGTCTTGTTCTGCCCGTAAGGCCTTATTCACAGCTGATCTATAATCTACGGGTTCTACCAATCTAACATCATGCCTAATCATCGGCTTCAACCCATCAACGAAATGTTGTAGCTTAATATCTGCATTTTTCCCAATCAAAGGAACAAAATAACGACCTCTCTCAAATTTGCGGATATAATCCCGCATAGACATCTCTCCCTGCTTAAGGGTTAAAAACTCACTGCGCAACTGTTGTCTTACATCCACCGTGATGTATTGTTCATAGAAAACTCTCTTAAATTCTTCCCAAGTAAGAATTCCAAGTCTACTGTTAACTTGGCTCCTTCCCACAATATCATGGCATCTCCTCTCAGCATGTAAATCTCACACCGAGGCCTTTCTAGTTCGGTCAGCTGCAGATAGTCAAAAATCACCTTTATGGATTTGATCCAGCTTTCTGCTATAAGAGGATCAATAGTGCCAGAAAATTCCTGAGGTCTCTGTCTTCTAAACCTCTCCTGTGGATTCTCACGACTAACTATTCTTCCTGAGGTTTGACCATTCCTATTAGTGGTTTGGTCAACTAAGCGCTCTAACAGCTGAGCCATGGTATTGAGGACGGGGTTCATTCCATCAGATTCGCTGTCTCCTTCTATAAAACTCCTTCTTCCTCTACCTCGTCCTGACATATCTGTAAGGGTAGCCCAAATCCACCACAATTCTATATGAGAGATTACTTTATGCTAGAACATGAATTAAAACTCATAAATTTAGAAGCGGCTGGAGAGATCTGCTCAGACTGGAAGTGAGTTTATCTCAAGGACCAAGCTCTGATACCAACTGTAACGACCAGACTTTTCTGAATGGAATTTAGAAGTTTTGGGGTTCGAATTGAAAGACCCAGAAATTTCGATCTTGATGACATAACCAGTCGTTACTAACTTTCTGTACTAAAGTGTGAATAAACACAACTCATATCTATTGAAGGAACTCAGACGTGAAGAATGAAAAGACGCGGAACTATTACACATCTGATTAACAATACATACGCTAGAATGATAGAAATCTGATGATTCAAAAGAAACTGTATACATAGTTAAATATAGAGTCTGTACAGAATTTCTACAAAACAACGAAACTAGAAATCTGATACTACAAAAACTACGATTAGAGTTTCTGTACAACGAAACAAGGTCTGAAAGGAACAATGAAATCTGATGTCCACGATAAACACATCCTTCCTTTCTGATCATCTCCCTCCAGCTCTTTACTGCTCATTACCTGCACTCAATAAAAACTAGTGAGCCAAAGGCTCAGTAGGTAAAATCTTGAATAACGAAATCATGCAATAGAAGCTGATACTGTAACTGGAATATGAAATCTGAATACATAACTGAAGTCTGAATACGCTTTAGAATGAACTAGCGCAATAACATATCTGAGAAATCTGATAGAAACTGAAATCATAAAACATGTATGAGTTTCGAAAACAATTTCTTTAAACATCTCTAGAGCTGTGATTAAAATCATACTTGCGCTCTTATTTTATTTTCTAAAATTATGACAACACTTTAAACATTTGGTCCAATTCGTTTGATCAAACTCCTGATATCAGCCTCTTAGCACTATGGCTCATGGTGAAGGGGCGTACAGACCCGTCGATCTATAAACGTGATCTTCCTCTGGTTGAAAGGGCACACGGTTCGTCAGCCGCGAACTCACCCTTCCTCTGAGGACCCTCTTCGTTGTCATAACTTAAAATATTTCTAAAACAACGTTCTGCTCTTTCTTTTCTTTCTGAAATCTGCTTTCCTTTCTTTTTGGTACGAATTACTGGTTTTGCTTTTGTCTAATGATGTTCTGGAACACTTCGAGAATTCTCTGTAATTCTTGCGAAGATGAAAACTGAATAAAAGCTCTCAAATCTGATCAGTTAAATCGAATAATTCATTTCAATTGAAATAGAAATGAATAAGGAATCAAATTCTGGAATTTCGTTATCTGTTGAAGAAAATGAACAGTAACTATCTGATGAAGAAATGAACAGTAACTATATGATGAAATGTGAACGATACAACGAAGAAGAAACAATTCAGACTTTGGTTGGTCAACTCAGATGTCAATGCAACTTAAACAAGCACTTTGAGACGTTGAACAAATAACGAATACCTCAGACGTCTGAACAAAACAACGGTTGAATACAACTAGTGCAACAGCTGACAACGAAATAATGCAACAGCTGAAAACCAACAGCTAATGAAAACAACACAACCGCTGACGATAGTCGAACACAAAGCAACAGCTGAACATGAAATAGTACAACGGCAGATCACATCTACTGAACTCGAACAATGCGACAGTTGACAACCGTTGAATACAAACAATAACATACACCAGCTGACCAACAAATGCAACAGCTGATGAACATTAACCATGTAGCAGCTGCCAACAACAGACTACGACACATAGAATATTTTCAACAAAGAAATATCAGTCGTGGTATAAGAACCAGATTTCAGACTTAACCGTGTGGAAGAACATGAACTACAACGGTTTCCTTCGTCTGAAGAATTCAAAATATCTTAAGAAGTTTCTGGGATTCATCGAATAAGCTACTTGTAAGCTACTTCGATGGAATATCTTTTAGAATTCTCAAGAATATACTGGACGAACATCACCAAACCATTTTCTAAAACATTTCTGGATCAAAATACAGTAAAACGCAACTTTCATAAAAACAGAGCATAAACTTTTCTGGTTTTGAAGAACAACCGAAGTTTTCTTCCATACTTTAAAACCTCATATAAACATGCAAACAGAACTGAATATATGCTTTCACTGAGTGAGCAAGAAACAGAGTTTACTTTCCTGAATTATTGAACACAAATCACGGTAGAAATTCAGCAAATCACCAACACTCCGATCGCCTCCTTCGAAAAGCTTTAAAAGACATTTGCTCGGTTTCTTAGAGAGAGCACCGCTTTGAACTAATTTGTTTTGAAGATAATGATGCATGAAGCAGCTTATCATCCTATTTATATGATTTAAAATGCCTAAGGAAAGAAACACATCTAATCAAGATGCTCAAATCTCCTAAAAGCGTACTCTGTTTTAAACCAAATGATGCGTATGGAAACCGAACGATTTTAGTTAAAACAAAGGATTCGATTGGCTTGCAGGAATTGACTAGACATCTACTGCAAATTGCATTCCTGACATCTGAAATCTGTTCACTGAAAGCTGAAATTACGTAAACATGAAATCTGAAATTTAGCTCTTAAATGATAAAAGCTAAACAATACATATCTGAAATCTGAAACTCATTTGAATCAAGATTTGAATAGAATAGCATTGTAATCCCTCAATCTCATAAATTTCTAATTGTGGCCTCTAAAATATCTGGGCATTACAGAAGCACATCATCATACTGAACACGATCAAACAAACCAGTGATGTGCTGCAACCACGAATCCGCATCCTCGCTAGACTCGTTACCGTTAAAGATCTGGGGACTCATCCGTTGGAACCTAGCCATCACAATCTCCATGCTTTCCACACGGGTTGCTAAGTTGTCAACTTCATCCTCTTCACGTCTACCACGACCACGAGAAGGGAAACTACGCTGATCCTCGTTCTGATCTCCAGACTCGTCCTGAAAAAGCCCTCTACCTCTACCCCTACGTCTAGGCGGCATCTCTCTATGAAGGCACTAAACAGGATAAGGAACACAGAACAGAAACAGCACAGAAATCACATATCACACAAACAATATGCAACACATAAGTCACATAGTCAAGCACAAGCAACACACGACACAGTGCCTAGACTCAAGTGTGATCCAAGAAATTGAGCTTATCCCAGCTTAAGCTCTGATACCAAAAATGTCAGGCCTCGTGCTCACATCAGAGTAAACCACGCAATCACAAGCGGAAGCAACTAAAAAGTGGTTAAATTTTTGCTTTTGGCCTGACTGAAAGATAAATAATTTAAAATACACAATACACAAAATAATTCCAAAATTTATAAATCTACAACCACATAAATATTCAAGTACAACAAATGCCCAACGGCTAAATACAACACCAGTACAGATGGTCTACCAACTATATAAAAACTAAGCATCACACAAAGTAATACCAGTGTATACAAATATTATATATAACTGGGATACTCTAACCACCTCCTGGGGCACCACCAGCTGGATCATAACCTCGACCAGCTGCGAAACCTGGAAACCTGAACAACAGACAGGCAAACAAACACAAAAGCCCCAGAGGGATCTAGGGGTTAAACCCTAGTACGGAGAGCAACTATAAAACAGCAATGAATAGCAAAAGATATAATGCTAATGCTATGCATGAGGGACAATGCAACAGCCGAAGGCTACAACCAAGAAAGGGAGCCAAGGAAT
>KQ992580.1:11635-26791 GCA_001598015.1 Dorcoceras hygrometricum | reverse complement strand
AAATCGCGATAGAAAGTGACGGTGAACAGTAGCTCGACGAGGGTTTGGGGAAGAAGAGATAAGAAGTATCTGGCTCAAAATAATTCTAAGTGTCGATCAACACTTCTATAAATACCTCTTCAAATCTCGCCTACTGATTCACCAAGATCTATCGAAGAAATCAGCAGCAATCCTCTCTTTTCATCTCGCAAAATTCAGCAGCAACAACCAACAAAAGCAATCGCACAAAACAAATCAAAACGACACCGCTCCAACTAAAACAAACGACGCCGTAGCAGACACCAGCTGCCAATAGCTCTCGCCTCAAAACAGCTATCTGCTGGTCGCGAGAGAACTCTCAAAATGACGACGCATCTGCTAAACCAAACGACGCCATTTTACTTACGTAAGCAAAGCTGCCAACTGCTGATCTCCAAACACAAAGCTCCAAAACGCAGCGTTTTCACTTAATCAAACGACGCCGCTTCTCAACGCTCTTGAAAAAGCGCGCCTGCTGATCAGCAGCAACCAATACAACGCAATTACTACCAGCAGCAAGTAATACGTCACGCCTACGTCACCACATCTATCGATAGCTCTTGCGACTAGTTCTCAAACCATCTGCTGAAACTAATAGTCAACGCTCCAAAATGTTGACTAACACGCGTCACTTCCTCGCTCAATCTCACGCTACGCGCGATGTCTACCAGCAGCAACTTCAATTCGCACCAAAGCCAGCAGATCTTCATGCGTCACGCTGATGTCACCATATCTGCTGATTCCAATTCCACCAGCAGGAGCTACAGTAACTTGCTATCAACCGCTTTGCACCAAAATTTGCTACGATATAAAATCTCCAAAATTCAACACAACATTCGAAATCAGCAGGAACTTCAATCCTTTCACAAATTCCTCAAAACACACGTGATTAATCCCAAATCAAAACAATTAATCACTAAATCAAATTCTCAATCCTCACAACTGTGGTAGTTAACCACTCAGCGCATGAGGGCTACAGACCAGTAGGGATATGAGAGTGCGGTATTGCCGCTCACCCTCGCACCCTGGTAAGAAAACAGAGTAACAACAAAGCACGGCTACAACAACTGAAATGGAAATGATCATGCGTATTCAATGCAACAGATAAACAGCATATAAAACTACAAGCAATGCACACACAGCAATCAAACATAATATCCATGCCAATTCCAGCCGTAATACAAGCTCAACATCCATACCTTACCAGATTCTGAGCTATAATTACCACATACAACTGCTACAATAAAGTCCGAGAAACACAGGTTTGTCACCTTCTATATCAACACAAGCCACTGCTCAAAAGCCAAAACGTAAAATAACAGCAGCTGGGAGCTACAACTCCACCAGCGCTCATCTACCTTCCTAACTCAACGGAAAGCTCTAACAAAGCTTAAAGGTAGCATCTTTACTTAGCCCAACAAAACTACTGGCACAGCAGGGAACGCTTATGCTATCAAACTACACAAGGGAGGTGTCTTAGCGATCCTGCGATCCTATTCCAGCTCTTCCAAAGCCTTCTAAAGAGGTATAGGACGAAGCACCTTAGCGAGAGGAGTCCAACGCTACCACTCTCACTCTCGCCGGAGTTGTATACCACCGGAAATTAGGACGGACAAGGTTACTGTGAACAGCAACTAGGGTTCGCGACAAGATTTTCTATCGGGAAATATTTCTAAGTATGGGATCTGTTAAACAATCGAAGACCAAGTCTTCTCTTAAATACACTACTCAATCAGCAGATAGGAACAGGAACAGATCCACCAACAAAATCAGTTGTCACAACTAATATCCCCAACAGCAGTTGAATCTTTCAAACAACGCTAAATCTAAATGGCGTCGCACCAACTTAACCAAACGACGTCGCAGAGGAACACGTCACCTTACTACCAACAGCTGATTCACAAACCAGCTGTCACAAAGCATGAGATCTCCCAACAGCTGATGTCTATCATAACCAACAGCTGGTACAAAGCACTTCACTCAAAACGCTGTCGTTCCAACTTATCTAAACGACGTAGTTTCGATGCACGCTAATAAACACGCTAGAGAAACCAACAGCTGGTTCCTGAACACAAAACGTCGTCGCTTCAGTCCCTTAGCGCTCTCTTCTGATCATCGCAACTAACATACCAACAGCTGATCACTCGCAACAGCTGGATACACGCTAATACACCAACGTCTGGAATCCACGTCAGCATTTCTGCTGCTTATCAAAACGCAACGACTGATATCTTTCCAAATGCTGATTCCAACACTTAGGCAAATTCGATGTCTACGCCAAACACATCGACTAACGACTGGTCCAAACCCGACCAACACCTGATTGTGAAAACACAGGTCTCACAGCAAGGTTTTATTTGATTTCTACTTTTTGATGAATTTGTCCCTTTTGATATACATGTATAAGTTCCACACTTCTATATACGTATGTATATCAGTCGATCTGTTAGATAGTGCGCGATCTGAAATTTTTACGAAGTTGCAATTACGTCCAGAATCAGTTATTATATTTCATTTTGCACCTTCACAGTTTATTTATTTTTAAAAGTTTCAGATCGCTTTCATTTATAAATACTAAGACATGATAATAAATGTAATCTGAAATACAAGGATTATTGATATATTATTTTGAAAGTATATTTATTTTGTACCATGGAGATATTCAACGTTATTTTGCAACTATTATAATTTTCTAAGGGATAGTATCTTTAGCTAAATAGAACCAACATTAAAGAGACTAAACAACAGTGATGTAAATCCAAGACAAATTGGCTCTCATTTATTAAAGTTTTGTTTTGATCATAAGTATATTTTTCAACTTGATAATTTAGTTAAGACAGATGATTTAACACTGTAGCTACATAAAAAAATAACTATAATCGCAAAAAAGAAAAATAACATACTTTGACTATTGATGAAGTATCAACTTTTCGTCCTCGGGTCTCTTCCAGAGATCTCTCTTGCACCTATGCCTGGGAAGCTCTTATCTTGGTCACCAAGATGATCCAAGCTCGAAGTGCGACCTACAATCACCAACAAATTTTAGAGGGTGACGAAGAGGGTTTTGGTATGGCCCCTCTGGTACCTAATTCAGTTTTAGTTTCTTGGAAAATTTGTGAAGATTAAATAGAATGAAACCCCCTAGTGTGAAGTGTACTTGATTTTTTTATTGGGAGAAGACAATTAAGAAGGGTCCACGCATGAGAATATGATCATGGCTGTGATTTTGGGTTGATCATTACTAGTGGGCTTTGTGCTCAGTCTCAGCATCAACGAGCTTGATTTCCAGATAAGTGTTGACTTATGGCTTGAGTTCGGGACATGATCCTTCATCGGTGCTAAAGTGACCCATTCCTGAGGTACTATGCTTCGGGTCCCGAGGAGCATTGGTTAGGCGGTGTCAAAAGTATCCCCACCCCCTCTGGCCAAAACGAGGTATTAAAGTTGAAGACCACTTTTTCAATTTTTGGTCGATACCCGAAGAGTGAAGTTTGTGTTATTCTGAGGAAAAACATGATCCATGTGATATGAATCATCACCATTGATAAATAGATTTGGACGACTATGATTGAGAGGCGTTTTTGTGAGACCCGAAAGATTATTGGATTAATTGAGTTAATTAATCGGGTTTGGATAGACCAGATTTGGCATGAGCAGATCTGGGGTGAATCAGCTTTGAGCTGGTATGCTGGGTTAGCATTTCGGGTTTCTCTGTATAATTGTGTTTAGAATAGCTCTGGACAGTTGTAGAGTTCTTCGTAGTAGTATTCAGATTTGGAGAGTTGAGAAATTCTGGTTGGTGACTTCGGATTTGGCGTGGTTGTTTGAAATCGAGGCTAGAGGTGAAATCTGGTTTTTGAGTTTGCTAATTGATGTCCTGCGCGGGTAGCGAAACACGTCGTTTGGGAGAAACCGGATTTGAGATGCGTAAGTTGTTAGCGCTGTGTGAACCGGCCTTGTTTGAGGGCTTGGTGTGGACCAGTTCTGGGTTGTCCAAACCGAGATACAGTGCGACGCCGTTTTGAGTATTAGTGAACGTTGGTTAGTACTTGTATGACATCTGGTCATCCATATCTAAGTTGCGATGCGGCGCCGTTTAGTGATAGCAGATTTGGTGTTAGCGGGATGACGTGTCCAATGGAATAGTGGACTTTTGTGCGACGACGTTTTGAAGGAAGTTCAAATCTGTTTTAGCGTGTGGTCCAGATCTGGAGTGGTACTCAGATCTGAGTGGGTATCAGCTTTGAGCCAGTGTTGTCGGTGGTTACTGTTCATCAGATTTGGGAAACTTAAGTTGTTATATAGAGGACTTTGACCATTCGAACGTGATATTTTCCCCAACACTTGGAAATATTTCCCGTAACCTTACTCTGTCGCGATACCCTAGTTACTGTTCACCGAACCTTATCTTCTCCGATTGCCGACGAAAGAAGACTCAAAATGGAGCAAGAGTGGTAGCGTTGGATTCCTCTTGCCAAGCATTTCTTCTTATACCTCTTTCTAAGGCTTGAGTTAAGCGGGAAGAAGATCGCGAAAGGAGCTACCTTGTGTAGTCTGTTAGCATTTCGGTAGATTTGCTTTTTCGTTCAGGTAGTGCTTTTGAGTAAGAGCTAGATCATCCCTTATGTTTCGTTTAGAGCTTTCTGTTGTTCTAGAAGGGTAGGATAGAGCTGGTGGAGCTCGTGGCTCCCAGTTCGTAGTTCTGTGCTACTGTCCCTGAGTTTTGTTGTTGTTTAGCCAAGAAGGTAGAAGATTTGAGTTGCTCGGGAATTTGTTGTGGTGATTGTAGCTCAGAAAGCTAAGGTACGAATTTGAGCTTGTTTACAGCTTTGGGATTTGGCATGGATAAATGTACGCTTGATGGTATTGCACGTATTTTGTTATGTGCTGTCTTTGTTGCTTACTGCTGGTCTCTGTGCTGATTTATGTAAGTTGTTGCATTGAAATGCACGCATCTTTCCTGTTGAGCTCATATATGTTAGCCATTTGTTGTTGCTGTGCTAATCCGATTGTACCAGGAGCTGTTTTGAGGACGAATGGCAATACCGTGCTCCTCATCTCCCTGTTGGGTTATCTGTAGCCGCTATGAGATGAGTGGATAGCTACCATGCTCTCATGAGCTTTGGCAACAGCAGGTCGAGTGATTTGATGTATGCTCTGGTACAGTGTGTTGAGACGAGTGGATAGCTACAATGCTCTCACGCACATTGTGGCCACTGTCCTTTGTTCGATCTGTTGACAGCTGTTGAGCTGGTTCTTGAGCTCCGTTGACTCCCTGTTCGGTTGTAGTCCCTTGTTCTTGTATTCTGCTGTTTCATGCATAGCACGTGCATTTATATCTGTTGCTATCTATCTGATGTTTATATTGCTCTCCATACTGGGGTTTGACCCCATGTCCCTCTGGGGCTGGATTGTTTTGTTTGCCTGTGTGTTGTCCAGGTTTTCCAGGTTTCTCAGCTGGTCGTGTATATAGCCCAGCCGGGAGGTGGATAGAGTGTCCCAGTTATGTATAATATATAGTTACGTAGTAGAGTCATCATGGGGAATGCCCGATGTGATGTTCTATTGCTAATTTGTGTCTATGTTGAGCGAGAGACTTGCTATGTCTATATCATTGGTAGACGCTCTATATGTTTGTATCTGTTGTGGTTGGTTTTCTGTTGTTGTAAAACCAATATTTTGAGTATCGTTGTATTATAAAGTATGATTTTCTAAGTCAGGCCGAAGCGAAAAATCTTAGCCACTTTTTAAATGCTTCCGCGATTGTATTTTTGCATGGTTATTCTCTGTATTGTGCATCTGGCCTGACATTCTTGGTATCAGAGCTTAAATTGGGATAAGCTCGAATTCTTTTGATCACACTTGAGTCTAGGCACTTTGTTGCGTGTTGCATGTGCTTGACTATGTCCTATGCTATACCTGCTATGTGATCTTACTGTATTAGTATTGCCTAGATGCCGCCTAGACGTAGGGGTAGAGCTACCAGGCAGATTCCGGCAGCATCTGAGGGTCAGAATGAGGAGATTCAGCATAGTATTCCTGGTCGTAGGCGTGATAGGCAGGTTGATGATGTGGTTGATGTGCTGGCAGCCCGTGTGGATGAGATGGAACTAATCATGGCGCGGTTTCAGCGTATGAATCCTCAGACTTTCGATGATGACGAGAGTAGTTCCGATGCTGAGTCCTGGCTGCAGCATATTACTGGACTATTTGATAGAGTGCGCTATGAGGATGAGCGCAGATTGAGTTTGGCGACCTTCCAGCTGAGGAAGAATGCAGAGCGATGGTGGAGAGGTTCTTCACGTACTCTTGAGGAGACTGGTGGCGGGATTCTTGGGATAGTTTCTGTACGGCGTTCCGTCAGGAGTATGTTCCGGACTCTTATGTGAATGCCCCGGAGCGAGAGTTTGATAACTTGGTTCAGGGAACCATGTCGGTGGGTGAGTATGCTCGATGGTTTTCTTCTCTTCTTGCCTACGTTCTTCATGTGTCTAGCCGAGAGAGGGCGAAGAGGAACCGGTTCTTGGAAGGGTTAAAATGAGGATTTGTATTCCTTGGTGTTGGCGAGTTCACCTACCAGTTATTCGGACGCGGTGGACAAGGCAATGGACATCGAGGAAGGGTTGAGTAACCGCAGGTCTAGGGTTCAGCCTCCAGCGGTGCAAGGTTCATGTTAGGATAAAATTTATAGTTTTGGTGATAACAAAAATAAAAAAAGATTTGGACTTAACGAAGATAATCGAATAATCTTTTCATAAGATATCAAGTTGCTGACAACATTTATCAGTTTGGATTTGAGATTTATTACCAGGTTACAGAGTTGATTTAATTCGGGTTCTGAGTTTTGGGTTATCGGATTAGGTATTCGGGTTATCGGATCAGGTATCTACTGTTGGAAGTGTTTTGAGAATGTTTGTTGCTGTCGACAGATATCGCTATTGGATCAGTAATGGTTGCTGAAAACAGACTTGAAGATTGTATTAGCGAAGATATCTACCAACAGACATCGTTATTGTATCGGGGAAGTTTTCTGCCAACAGATATCGAAACAGTGCAAGAGATGTTTGCTAACACCAGATAACGCAAAAGTATTTTTTATTGGAACAGTGCATGTAATGTTTGCCATCAACAGATTTGGTAACAGTAAGTTCAACGGGACATCGTTTGCTGTCAACAGATATGAGCATAGTAGAAATATCAGGTACCATGACGTCACCATCAGATATAGCTACAATGGTTGTCTAACAGATATGATGACGTCAGCTACAGTAGAGTAACAGATATGATGACGTCAGCATTGCAGAAATTGCAAATGGTCAGATATGTTTACTGCGACAGATAGTCACTGTTCAATCATCTTCAAGAAAGAACTATCTGCCAACAGAAACGATTTCAGGCGCAAGCATTAAGTTGATTCAAATTCGATCGTATACTCAATTGGAAAAGATCGATGGCCATAACAGAATCATACAACTGCCTGGAATTAAGGAGACAAGATTGGTACCATTTCTGAGTAAATAGTACACATTGTCAGAGGTCGTTACAACGGGATTGCACATATATGGAAATTATATGCTACCATGTAGTGGAGCAGAATTGACGGCGTACGATTGTCAGTATTTCAAAAAAGTATTTCGTTGCCTTATCAGAATTTTATCGACCGTCGAGCGAAGAGTATAAATAGCAGAATTTTTGAATTGAAGACACAACTCTCGCTCTTGCTATTGCTGAAACTCTGCCGAATTATTATTGAGTCATCCCTTGTTGAAGTTATTCAAAAATCTCAAAGACTCAAAGAAGTTTCCCGTTGATCTTCAGAAAAAAATACCTTCGAGTCATCCTCTGGTTCACACTGTTGAATCAAGTTTCTTTGTTTAGAAACCAGAGGATTTACAGCACTCAAATCACTCTATTCATCGTTATTATCATTATTGAGTCTGTAACAAACGTGCTCTTAAAAGCCGTTTGAAATATTACAAAGTGTTGTAAACCAGCAGCTGCGTCTGCGTGGAAGTTTGTGAAGTTGTAGTTGCTAGGAGTTCGTACAAGTGAGGCTTGTGTGATCGGGTGTCTGCAGAAGGACTGTGTACATCAAATCTTCTAGTGATACCTTCCTGAAAAGGAAGAAGTGGAGACGTAGGATATTTATATCCGAACTTCCAGAAACAAACTATGTCCCTCTATCTCTTTACATTTACGCATTTAATTATTGTTTACTGTTCACAAATTAATCGGCTTCATTCCGCACTTTTCAGTTAGCCGAGAGATTTGCACTTAATTGAGATACCTCAAGTTTGGTAACTTTAACTTGAGTTAAGCAGCGCGTATAAAACGTTTTGAAAACAATTTGAAATAGAAAAATCGAAGGAGTTCATTCAACCCCCCCCCTTCTGAACTCCTGTACTTGTTTTGATCCTATTTTTGGGACCATCAATTGGTATCAGAGCAGGCGCCTCTCAGTTATTGAACAGTTATTACTTGTGCATTATATTATCTCAATATGTCAATCAAGGGCCATTGAAGATAATGAAGCCCAATCTGGCGGTTGCTGTAACAAATGGCGAGCCTCGGTATCTTGAGAAAGCCAGACATGAATATACAAATGATGACAAGAAGAAAGCAAACCTAGACAATGTGGCCAGGGACATCCTATACAAGACGCAGGACAAGGACAAAAACATGTTCAGCAAAATCAAAACTTGTGCCACAGCCAAAGACATCTGGGAAAATCTGGTCCAGATATGTGAGGGAAGCGACGAGACAAAAGAGAACAAGTTGACCGTCGCTCAACAAAAGTATGAGTCCATCAAGATGAAGGACAGAGAAACAATGACAGAATTCGACGAAATATTCAGCGCTATAGTGATCGAGTTGAACAGTCTTGGAAAAGAGTACAGCAACAGAGAGCTAGCATTGAAAGTCATGAGAGCGTTACCCAAGGAGTGGTACGTGAAGACAATGGCAATGAGGGAATCAAAGGATTTGAACAAACTGGAGCTTCACGATCTGTTCGCAAACTTGAAGGCATATGAATTTGAACTCGAGATAAGATCTGAAGTACCATCAACCTCCCAGCCGACAAAAGCATTGGCAGCTACAACAATCGAACAGTGCTCTCCTAGCACAAGCAAAACCACTGATCAACTCAGCGATGACGTCATGTCCCTCTTCGTTAAGAATTTTGGGAAATTCAAGAGAAGATCTTTCACCCCTTCCTCTCCTTACAGTAACTTTCATAAATCTGATAAAGTAATTACTGATATGAAATGCTTTAACTGTGATCGTCCAGGTCATTTTGCAGCTGATTTAAATAGGCCAAGGAAGTAGGATAGATCCAGAGATGACAAGAGATCAGCTGATAGATACAAGCGAGACGACAAGAGGAGTGATGATCGATACAAGAAGGAGGAGCGATACAAGAGAGATGAGGAAACTGATGAAAGAGCTGTTGAGAGATCCAAGGACAGGAGGATGAGAACAAGACCTGACAAAAGGCCAAACAAAAAGAATGACAGGAAGGTGCTGATGGCAGAAGAGAGCACCAAAGGCTGGGCAGATACTGATTCAGACTCTTCCTCCAGCAGCAGCTCCTCATCAAGTGACAGTGAACAGGAGGAAGTTCATTGCCTCATGGCTGATCAAACTTCGGACGATGAGGTATTCCATTTCTCAAACATTGAATTTACACGTGAGGATCTAGTTCAGGAACTGAACGATATGGTCCATGAGTACAAGAGCTTATCTCACACATTTGAGGAAATCAAGGCCGAAAACGCAAGTCTGAAAAATAGTTCAGCAGAATCGAGTTCTGACGAGCTTTAGGATACTGACAGTTTAAAGACTGAGTTAAGTAAGCTGAGAATAGAGAATGATTTGTTGAGAAATGAATCCATTGAGCTCAAGGCTGAAGTTGAAAAATTAACTAAAGAAATGAGCTCCTGGACCCAATCAGCTCGTGCCTTCCACAAACTACAAGAAATCCAAAAGTCAGTACATGATAGAACTGGCTTAGGTTTTAGTAGTAGCGAAAGTAGTGAAGGAGAGACAAGTACTCAATCACAGCCAGCATATGAAAAGTTCAAAAAAATGAGCTTTGTCAAAGCCAATGTGATATATGACTGTTTTGAGTCGATAACATTTGATGACCAGAACTCTCCAAAGCTGAACGTTAATGGAAAGGCTGGTATCGGCTTTCAAAACCTGAGAACTCCAAGCCAAGATGGCTAAATAACAAGTTGGACAAAGATAAAGCGAAAGCTGGTCGAAAGCAATTTGTTCCTAACCAGCCATGGCATAGTTCAATGAAGGTAAAATCTGGTTGGACAAAGAATCAGTCGAGGAGAGATCTAAGCGGTTAGAGTATGAAATCACAACTCAAAAGATCTCACCACAAATATGCACAGACCCTCACGGACTCTAGTACTGGAAAGACTGTAAGAGTAATTCAAGTCTAGGTCCCGAAAGGGGTAATCCAATCAGGACCCAAGTAAAACTGGATACCAAAATTTGTTTGTATGATTGCAGGGTAACAGGTACAAAGCTATTGAAGACGCAATTATTTGGTACTTGGACAGTGGGTGTGCTCGACATATGACAGGAAACCCAAAGCTGTTGACAGATGTTGTTCCACACAAAGGAGCGAAAATAGTCTTCGGTGACAATGCACACGATAACACTGTGCGTAAGGGTAAGCTTACCCATGGTAACATCTCTATCTCAGATATATTGGTTGTTGATAACCTTAGTTACAATTTGATTAGTATCAATCAACTATGTGACAAAGGTTACATAGTTAACTTTCAACAACACACGTGCACAGTTCAGAACTCAAATGGTCTGACTGTATTGGTGGGTAAAAGATCGGGGAATACCTACGTTATCGATTGGTCAGAGCAGTTGAAGTCTGAACAGCTTTGTCTTACAGCTGACTCTTCCAAGAGTTGGTTGTGGCATCAACGAATGAAGCATCTAAACTTTAAAACACTTGCTAAGTTGAGTGAGCATGATATGGTCTCTATAATGCCCAAATTAAAATTTTCTAAGGATAAGATCTGTGCAGCTTGTCAGCTTGGTAAGCATATTAAATCTACTTTCAAAAATAAAGGCGGAAAACGTTCTTTCCGTTTCCTTGAGCTTTTACATATGGATCTTTTTGGTCCTATTTCAGTAACAAGCTTAGGGTGAACGTCCTACACCCTTGCTGTTGTTGATGATTTTTCAAAATATACATGGGTGTTGTTTTTAAAAGCAAAATTTGAAACCACCGACCAGCTGATACGTCTTTTGAAACGTTTACAAAATGACAGATCTTGTTCAGTCAACAGGATAAGAAGTTATCGCGGTACTGAATTTCTAAATCTTAAATTTACTTCTTATTTGGAAGACTTAGAAATTAAGCATGAGCTTTCAGCAGCTAGAACTCCTCAGCAAAACGGGTTAGCTGAAAGGAGAAATCGCACATTAAAAGAAGCTGCTAGATCTATGATTGCTTATGCAAGAAACCTGACATATCTTATTTCAGGGTGTTTGGGTGTAGATGTTTCGTTCACAAAAATGGCAAAAATCACCTAACAGCGTTTGAACCTAAATCTGATGCAGGCATAATTTTAGGTTATTCTGCTGTCAGCAAAGCCTATCGTGTATTCAATATCAAGAGTCTCACTGTTGAAGAATCTTCCCATGTTGTGTTCGATGAGTTTCAAATCAAATTCAGCTACGAGCTTACACGACTTGTGCACACGTCTGGAATCAACAAGTCTTGAAGAATCTGATGATGACGTGTCGCCACAAAGATATACAGCTGAAGAACAACCAAGCATGGACACACAACACAATATTGTTCCACAAGATCTGACGACAGCTGGAGCAGAAGTAATCACCGCGCAAACAAATGCTGCTCCAACAGATCTTGCCACGTCAGACATTACGCAAGCAAATGCTCCTACTCATACACCAACAGCTAACGCAATAGTTGCCAGAACTTCTTCCCAAGTGGCATCAAGACCAACAGTGGATGACAAAGCTGACAACAGCAATCACATACAACCGCAAGTATCACAAATGAAATATGATGCACAAGCTAACAATGAAAACTATCAATTGGCGTCAGAAGATCCAAGTAGCTCTATCCAGACAACAACACAGGGGGAACAAGGAACAAATCCCATTGGACTTGATCTTCGGTGGAATAGAAATCATCCACCTGAGCAAGTCATAGGTAATTTCGAATCCCCTGTTCGCACACGAGGCCAGCTATCTCATGATCATTTTGATGCTGAATTTCTTTCGCATATAGAACCTAAGCAGATAGATGAGGCATTAGCTGACCCAAGTTGGATAGACGCTATGCAAGAAGAATTAAATCAGTTTGAACGTAATAAAGTATGGACACTTGTACCTAGACCTACTAACCATTCAGTGATAGGAACTCGTTGGGTCTTTAGGAACAAACTGAATGAAGATGGCGTAGTAACAAGAAATAAGGCTAGACTGGTAGCGCAAGGATTTAGACAAATGGAAGGAATAGACTTCGATGAGACATTCGCACCAGTAGCTAGGTTAGAATCCATCCGCATGTTCTTAGCATATGCTGCATATAAAGACTTCAAGGTCTTTCGTATGGACGTTAAGAGTGCCTTTCTTAATGGCGTCTTAACAGAGGAAGTGTATGTTGCACAACCTCCTGGCTTCGTAAGTCATACACATCCAGACTTTGTTTACAAACTGGATAAAGATATGTATGGGTTGAAACAAGCACCCAGAGCTTGGTATGATACACTATCACAGTTCTTTATCTAGCATGACTTTACAATAGGCACAGTGGATAAGACTTTGTTCAAATTTGTTAAAGCTGACCATATTCTATTAGTTTAAATATATGTCGATGACATTATCATTGGGTCTACTAACCCCAAACTATGCCAGAAGTTCTCTAAGTTGATGCAGGACAAATTCGAGATGAGCATGATGGGGGAGCTGACATTCTTTCTGGGCTTAAAAGTTCGACAACTGGAAAATGGTATATTCATCAACCAGGCAAAATATACGAAAGAATTGCTGAAGAAGTTTGGTATGGACAACTATTCAGCAGCAGCAACTCCAATGAGCTCCTCGATAAAGTTAGATAAAGATGAAGCTGGAACTGCCACAGAGGTATCTTTGTCTCGAGGCATTATAGGCTCTTTGCTTTACCTAACTGCTAGCAGACCAGACATCATGTTTGCTGTCTGTATGTGTGCTAGATTCCAAGCAGAGCCAAAGCAATCACATTATATTGTTGTTAAGAGAATCCTCAAGTATTTAAAGGGTACTTCCAACGTGGGTCTTTGGTATCCCAAAGACTCAGGCTTTCAACTAATCGATTATGGTGATGCAGATTACGCAGGATGCAGGATTGATCGTAGGAGCACAAGTGGAACTTGTCAATTCTTGGGAGATCGGTTGATTTCCTGGTTCAGTAAGAAGCAGACATCCATTGCCACGTCAACTGCAGAGTACTTAGCTGCTGGCAGTTGTTGCGCTCAAATCCTCTGGATTCAACATCAGTTGAAGGATTATGGCATTGATGCTTCTGAAGCGCCCATTCTTTGTGACAACACAAGTGCGATAGCTATCACCCAGAATCCTGTGCTGCACTCAAGAACCAAGCACATTGACATAAGGCACCATTTTATAAGAGACCATGTGCTAAAGAAGAACGTCCGGTTGGTGAAACATACTAAACCTCTAAAAAAAATTTTTTTTTGAAAGCAGACGTGGAATAACGTTAAATAAAAGCTATAATAATAAAACATAAATTCAGCATTAAAATAACACACCTCAGCATGCGATAAAACGATTGCAAAAATCCTTAATCCACGTCTCGAAAGCTAATCATAAAAATCAGAGTACTCAAAAACTGTTTGCGGAAAAACTGAACATGTTTAAAAGTAGGTAACATGAAATAACTAAGCGGTCATGGGGTAACAGCCGCAGCGGAGCATCAGACGTCCTCACCGCCGGTCGGAGTAATATCATCAACATTATCATGCTCACCTGCACCATATAAACCTAGTGAGCCTAAAGGCCCAGCATGCTATATCCGCTAATAACAAGGTACATATAGTAAAACCACATACAAGCACATAAGCATATGAACATAATTTTCATGACATGCGTGCATTAAAAGATCTTAAAACGTTAAATCATGCTGTAGTCATACATATGCTGTAGTCGTACATAAATCATCATAACATATAGGTTAAGGCATAACATAATACATAACATAACTTAAAAGAACATGCGAGTCGTATCCATGAAGTGAGAGCCGTTAAATTCGATTGATCAATCTATAAACCAACGTACGTGGCGGTGTGGTTCACCCGACCTTACCTCGGGATCCCTATATGTCACACCTCTATGCTTGCCACTTCACCATGTCGTGATCACATGGATCCATAGGCTCATAATCGTTATACAATAACAGGGGATCCCCGGGCCCGGCTACCCGGCTAACTCCCATCGTTACTTTGCCCCACAACACTTCAATTTCTCAAAATATTTTCATTCATGCCTTAACATTCTTAAACTTTCATGATGCATGCGTTTCATAAAAATCATGCGACTTAAAATCTTGGCCCATCAATATATATTTAATTTCCTTAAAACATTTCATACTTATAAATACAAATAATTAAATATATATTCATGGGCCTATGCATTATTTTTTTCCTCGGCCCGATCAAGGACTGGCTCAAGTGACTGGCCCACTAACTCTAAGCCCAAAGCCTCAACTAGACTTAAAATAAATTCTAGGTCCAACTCAAAATGGCCCAACAACTAAGGATGACCCTATTTAAAATCGATTAAAGGGCTCGGCCCAATATCGTTAAAAACAGACTTAAAATTCATTAAAGTAATTATCGGCCCAAAATTCATAATTTGGCAAAAATCCTAATTTAATAAAAATTCCAGCAACTTAAAATAGATTTTGACTTAAAATCGTTGACCCAAAAATAATTTTGACTCGAACTAATTTTTAACTTAAAAGTTGACTTGACCCGGTAAAAACGACCCGGACTTTAAAAATAAAATAACCCGGCCCAAAAATAAAATAACTCGGACCGAACTTAAAATATTGACTCGACACTTAAACCACTC
>KQ992579.1:297604-328675 GCA_001598015.1 Dorcoceras hygrometricum | reverse complement strand
TTCTTTTAATTTTAAGGTGTATAAATCGTTTTCGCGTTCCCCAATTCCAATTAAACATTCATTCTTGTAAATATTGCAAATCGAATTAGCAAACATACAAGAATATCCATCACTATCAAGCATAGAAACAGAAATAATGTTCTTTATTAATTCAGGAACAAACAAAATGTTTCGTAATAACAACTTAAAATCAGAAGACATAAATAAATAAACATCTCCTATAGCTACTGCAGCAACTCTTGCTCCATTGCCAAGCCTCAAGTGGGTCTCACCCTCTCTAAGACGTCGGCTTCTTGTCATCACCTGCAAATCATTGCAGATATGAGATCCACATCCGGTATCAAGTACCCAAGAAGTCGAATTAAGAGACATATTTATTTCAATATAGAACATACCTTTCGCAGTTCACAACTTCTCGAGGTACTCCTTGCAGTTCCTCCTCCAATGCCCAGGCTTGTGGCAGTGGTGGCAAACATCCTCAGACTTGTTCGGCTTGGAAGCCTTTGCCTTTGGCTTCTTAGTGGGCTTTTCCTCCTTCGCAGGGGCAGAACGCTTCTTACCCTTGCGTCTGGGCCCCTTCTTCGCAGAGGAAGAAGAGCGCATAAGGAGGACGGGCTTGTCCTTCTTTATGGTTTCTTCGAACACTACAAGCATGTTGAACACCTCTTCAAGGGTGGCTGCCAGCTTGTTCATGTTGAAGTTGACCACAAAGGGGTCGAATGTAGCAGGCAGTGAGAGGAGAAGCACATCCACAGACAGCTCGTGTGGAAGTGTGATATCAAGGCCCGACAGCTTTTCAACGAGCCCAATCATACGAACCCCATGCTCGCGGACCGAAGTCCCATCGCGCATGCGGCTCGTCATAAGCTCCTTGACAGCCGTGAACCTCTCATGTCGAGAGTTCTCCCCGTACAGTTCTTTGAGATGAAAAATTATGTCAGCAGCATACTTTGTCCTCTCAAAGAGCCGTTGCATTTCATTGAACATCGACGCCATCACATAGCATCGAGCTTTAACCTCGTCATCCCACCATTGTTTAAGCGTAACCAGCTCCTCAGGGCTGATATCGGTAGGGGCTTCACCATTGTTTAAGCGTAACCAGCTCCTCAGGGCTGATATCGGTAGGGGCTTCCTTCGGAGGGCACTTCTCTATCGTATAAAGAAGTTTCTCCGAAGCCAACACAAGGTTGAGGTTGCGGAGCCAGTCTTGGTAGTTCAGACCGGTGAACTTGTTGCTATCCAGTATAGCAGCGAGTGGGTTTTTGAACGAAGACATTATAAATGCAGTTATACTGGAAAGAAAACAGACAATCATCACTAACTATATATAAAATAATCTCTAAGACATAAAACAAGGTCGTTAAGTTTTATGAATTACCCTCCCACTATTTTAACGATTTCACCACCCTCTAATGAAATCGAGAAAGCAAGTTTCTTTAGTGGGTACACAGAGCCCAATCAAGCGATCATGGACCCGAATAATATCAGTCATCCATGACCCCCAAAAGGTAGTTTCCGATTGCAACCGGTGCAACCTCCATGTATTCACCTCACGTTCAGTAAGGGCCCAATAATATGATGCCGTTTACTATAACGTGTCAAGATGACCCATCAATGTTGAGTTGTGAAGGACGGTCCCCTTAACGTCCCCAATAATATGAGCCAACGTTAAAGGGAGTTCCAACCGACTCACAACAATTGTCAATGGCGTGGACAGCTTTCCGGCATACATGACCCCCTCATACATGACCCCCTCAATAATATGAGCCGGGCCATGTATACGGGTAGCATCGGCTTACACCCATTGTTGATGGAAGGTAGGGATAATTTAAACAAATTTAAATTCCTTTTAGTTTATCGAATAAACATTTATCTTGATATTAGTTTTAAATCATATTTAAAACGAGGGATTTTATTTTTTAAAACTTTGGTCTCATGCAATATATTTCAAATCATATTTAAAACATGCGGATTCAACTAACTATAAATCACATACCATGACATACAAGGGATACATTTATCAAGGGGTGGGAACGGGCCACAAACAGGCCCACTTTAAATGATAATCAAAATATTTACAAACCGAATCACAAAAACCTATCGCATATACCTAACAAATTGGGCACAGCTCTCGATCACCCCAATCATGCAGATAATCTAATTAACATGCATAAATTAAATAATCCTATTATTTATCGTAAAATCATATTTTAATCATAAAATCGCATTTTAGAATAAAATCGTATTTTGTCGATAAAATCAAATTTTAATCAACAAAATCATATTTCATTATAAAATCATATTTTATAATTAAAATCACATTTGGCTATTTTTAATTATATCATATTGGGCTAAAACAATTTTAGGCCCAAAAATCTCAAAATTTCAAAATCGACCAAAATCGGCCCGATATCGAATATCGGCCCGAAAACTTCACGGGCTGCCCGGGACAGGCCCGAAAAAAACCTAGAAGCAAAATTCAGCCGTCGCAAATTCTGCCGGAGATCATCGCCGGACGGCGGCGGCCGCCGGCAACACGTTGCGCGGCAGCCGCGCAAACAAGCGCACGTCCAGCCGCGCGCAGCGGCCAAGCAACGCGCAACATCTTGCGCGCGGCCGTGCGCAGAACAGCGCCATCGACCAGCCTCCTCACGCGACCAGCGGCCGATAATTCGCGCAACGTTTTGCGCAACACCAGCAGCCACCGTGCGCGAGACAGCAGCATCAACTCTCGGCAGATCGTGCAACCCGCCCTCCGTCGTGCGAAGCAGCATCCAGCCATGGCGCAACAATTGCGCCATTCACCAGTCATGCATCGGCCACCATTCACGCAATCATGCGCGCAACATCGATCGCCAAAACGCGGCAAGCGCGCAGCTATCGCGCGCGCACATGCGCGCGGGGAGGGGCGCCGTGGCCGAGATCCAAAAATCTTGTGCTTTTTCGATTCTGAAAATATGAGATTTGACACAATATGGCAACAATTGTATTGAAGGATCCGAGCCAAGGCTCTGATACCACTGTTGGGGAACCGTGGCGGATCCGGATCCCGTCTCCCGGCGAGGCAGCGAAAGAACAAAAATAGGCCGGGAAACGTTCAATACAATTCAATATCACACAATATGAACCATTCATAGGGTGTTTCTCGGGGTATTACCTTGCTGGCGACTTGCGCCTGGCTCCAACCGGAATTACAAGAAGACCGGCGCTTCACGGTAGGCGGCTCTAGATTCGTCAATCAGGTCCATGATCGGAAGGAAGACTCCTTCGTCAGCCTGCACTAGAAGGCCTGACGAGATTAGCACGGACGGATTCTCCTCGAAAAACTGATCGGAGCAAGTCCGATCAATTAGCGGCGGCGGCAGTGGAGGCCGGCGGCGGCGGCGGCTTTTGGGAGAGGAAGGGGGCGGCGCACTTAGGAGCTCTAGGGTTAGGGTTGTTGTATCTCATATTATGATTAAAGCCTTAAGTCTAATTAAATAGACTAGTGATAAACTTGGACCAGCCCAACGGGCCCGGGTCCAACGTATGAACATTCGGTTCATCCCTATCACCGTGACTTCATCATAACTCCGATCATCGATCAGATCGGACCGATCGACTCAGTTTCCAAAACTGAATAATATTATCTGAAAAACCATTTTTTAGAACCCCAGTGTAAAATGACCGTTTTGCCCCTCAACAGCGGGAAATCACGATTTGACCCATGTTGACTTTTAGGAAGTCGCACTCCCCAAAATCCTCCTCAAGTGCTCAACAAATTGAACTTAGTATCCGTGCGGGAATCTCGAATCCAGTACTTGTTTGACCCTCAATGGTTCAGGGATACAGCTAGCCATGGGCCCACAACCATTGTGGCTCCGGAATCACAATTCCGGACTTGCCCATCGGATCATGGTAAGAGCGCCTAGCAACATCGCCCCATGATCTCCTAGGTATCACTGATAGTGCCTGAAAGAACCAGTTGGTCGTGGTTAGCGTACAGTACGGTCCTTTCAATCCATATATCCCGATCAGATCAACGACCATTTGTAAATCGAGAGTCGCTAAAGATCCGATAGCTATGCATACATCTTGGAGATCGAATAGTGACATCGCGAGTGTAACTAGGTAAACCCATTAACCTAAAACACTTCTAGTACTCTGGCCAGAGATTTATACACTATTATCCCCTCAGATAGCATAGGATATCCACGCATGTCTGCGAGCGGTGAATCCTCGACAACGATGCATCGACTCCTACATGCATCGGGATCTCACCCAATCCCGCCGCCTAATGACCCCAAGTGAGTCGGCAAACGTGTCAAAGTGAGACGCCTATCATGTAGAGTCTCAATGACGTTTTGAGTCGTGAGGACTAATCAGTACAACCAAGACCTTGGAATTATCCACTCGACAAATGGTAACCACTTGGAAAGTCCGAACGAGGGTAGCTCGATAGATCACCAGGTCACTATCTATCTGCATGCTCAGAACATCACAATGTTCCCTACCAATGAAACATGGTACTTCGCATCGCAGATACTAGTATCAAGCTCGGGCGGCCTTATCCTCATTTTGACGGCCCAATCGACTAGGAACGTGTTCAAAATACACAGTGACTATTAGATGTGTTTCATGATAGCCGGCATACCCACTATCACATCTAACATACACTATAGTGCATTCTAGGTCTTTACTCAACGCAATTGTTAATCAACATACAACACAATGAAAGTAAAGAATGCCATAAATAAATGCGAATATCATATATAATGACCGTTTCATACAAGAGTCTATGAACCCACACGCCACAAGTTGGCTAGTTGGGCATCTACTCTAACAGGTCACACAAGTACTGGTTTCTCGATTCCCGCACGGAAATTAAGCTCAATTTGTTGAGCATAGGAGGAGGAAAGATGGAAGTGCGACTTCCTAAAATTCAACAGGGGTCAAAATGCAATTTCCCTAAAGTTTGGGCTAGTTTGACTATCCTTGAAACTTGGAGGGGCTAAACTGCAATTTTGGACTAGGTGGTCTGAAAAATTATTTTCGCATCATAATACTCAGTTTTTTAAATTGTGTAGATCGGTCCGATCTGATCGTCGATCGGGATTATGATGGAGCCACGGTGATGCAGTTGAACCGAATGTTCATACGTGCAATTTCCCTAAAGTTTGGGCTAGTTTGACTATCCTTGAAACTTGGAGGGGCTAAACTGCAATTTTGGACTAGGTGGTCTGAAAAATTATTTTCGCATCATAATACTCAGTTTTTTAAATTGTGTAGATCGGTCCGATCTGATCGTCGATCGGGATTATGATGGAGCCACGGTGATGCAGTTGAACCGAATGTTCATACGGGACTGGGCCTGACCCAGGCCCATTGGGCTGGTTCAAGCCCATCACAAGTCTATATATATGTGTTCCCTAGGGTTTTGCATTACATACCATCACAACCCTAGATTGCTAGCCGCCTCCCTCCTCTCCCACACTCCTCGGCCGCCGCACCTCTTGCCCGCCGCCGCCCGCCGCGACGCGCCATCGCCGTGCGCCGTCCATTGTCGTCGCCGTCGGACTTGTTCCGACCGTCTCGACGAGGAGATTCCGTCCATGAAATATTCGTCACGTTTTCTAGTGTAGATTGACGAAGGGATCGTGATTTCAGTCGTGGATAGGATTCGGAGAACGCAACCGCCAACCGTTGAAGTGCCGATTTTCTCGTGAAATCGGTCAGAGCCAGGCGCCTAGACGCCAACAAGGTACCAAATAAAACGTCCTATGTATGTTTTATTGTTATTATTATTATGTATTGACCGTTCCCGGTGCAAAATTTTGAAATCTTCCGCTACGCCCCGGGAGCGGGATCCGGATCCGCCGCTGCGCCAACAGTAACAACCACAACCGAGTATCACAAAATACAACAAGATCATAGGGCATCCCCTGGCTAACTGCACTAATACATATAAATATGCTATACGCCACTGGGATACTCTAACCACCTCCTGGGGCACCTCCAGCTGGGTAAAAGCCACGGCCAGCTGCAGAACCTGAACAACAAAACAGGCAAGGAAAACAACCAAGCCCCAGAGGGACATGGGGTCAAACCCCAGTACGGAGAGCAACTGAAACAGCTAAAGAAACATCATAAGATAAAATGCAGATGCTATGCATGAGACACAGAACGAACGCTGAAGGCTACAACCGAAAAGGGATCCAAGGAACTCAAACATAGCTCCAAATAATCTGCAACAAACGGTGGCCACGGGGTGTGTTCAAAGTGTGGTAATGAGCCACTCTCCTTGACACTACACCCGAATACCATATGCATCAAACAACTCAACCTGCCGTTGCCTCGCCCATGAACTGTGGTAGTTAACCACTCGGCGCATGGTGGCTAACAGATCCCAGCAGGGAGATGAGAGTGCGGTATCGCCGCTCGCCCTCGCATCCTGGTAAGAAAACAACAGCACAATACACAAGGCACAAACTGCCAAGATACAAAGCACAAAAGATCTGAAATGCAAGGGAATTAATGCATGAATCAATCACCGAAACCAGCTAGCATAAACCATATGCAACAGCAACCAAATACACGGCAATCACAAACAGCGAACACATCCCAGCAACCTCACATTAATCTCACGCCGAATTCCAAGCTGAATTTCAAGCTCAAGATCCGTACCTTGATTTTGTGCAACAATTACTACAAAACAAGCCCGAGAGATCTGGTTGAAACCTGCTAAAACACACGCACAACAGATTTCAGGGAAGCTAACCAAACTCACGGCCTACACAAAACTCTTGGCTGGAATCTATACACTAAAACCAGCGCTCAATTCCACAATACAACTTAACAGGGAGCTTAAATAAAGGCTAGGAACAATATTTCCAAGCTAATTCAAAAAGCTACCTGAACGGCGAAATGCACGCACGAAACAACTTCGTGCTTTTGCTCCAGCCAACGACAGCCTCCAAGAATGGTATGGAATGAAAGAGCTTTTTGAGAGGAGTCCAAAGCTACCTCAAACGTGAAAAATGATGATAGTGCCTGCAAGAACCAGTCGGTCGTGGTTAGCGTACAGTACGGTCCTTTCAATCCATATATCCCGATCAGATCAACGACCATTGGTAAATCGAGAGTCGCTGTAGATCCGATAGCTATGCATACATCTTGGAGATCGAATAGTGATATCGCGAGTGTAACTAGGTAAACACATTTACCTAAAACACTTCTAGTACTCTGGCCAGAGATTTATACACTATTATCCCCTCAGATAGCATAGGATATCCACGCATGTCTGCGAGCGGTGAATCCTCGACAACGATGCATCGACTCCTACATGCATCGGGGTCTCACCAAATCCCGACGCCTTATGCCCCTAGTGAGTCGGCAAACGGGTCAAAGTGAGACGCCTATCATGTAGAGTCTCAATGACGTTTCGAGTCGTGAGGACTAATCAGTACAACCAAGACCTCGGACTTATCCACTCGACAAATGGTAACCACTTGGAAAGTCCGAAGGAGGGTAGTTCGATAGATAACCAGGTCACTATCTATCTCCATGCTCAGAACATCACAATGTTCCCTACCAATGAAACATGGTACTTCGCATCGCAGATACTAGTCTCGAACTCGGGCGGCCTTATCCTCATTTTTACGACCCAATCGACTAGGAACACGTTCAGAATACACAGTGACTATTAGATGTGTTTCATGATAGCCGTCATACCCACTATCATATTTAACATACACTTAGGTGTATTCTAGGTCTTTACTCAACTCAATTGTTAATCATTATACACACAATGAAATTAAAGAACGCCATATAATAAATGCGAATATCATATATAAAGATTGTCATATACAAGAGTCTATAAACCCACACGCCACAAGTTGGCTAGTTGGGCATCTACTCTAACAATCTCCCACTTGCCCTAAAGCCAACTACTCATCAGACGCAGTCCCATTGTTTCGCGATGTTTTTATCATATATAAAGATTGTCATATACAAGAGTCTATAAACCCACACGCCACAAGTTGGCTAGTTGGGCATCTACTCTAACAATCTCCCACTTGCCCTAAAGCCAACTACTCATCAGACGCAGTCCCATTGTTTCGCGATGTTGGACGAAATTCCTTATCCAAACCGCCTCCTTAGCAGCAGCTTATGCTGCGATGTACTCAGCCTTAGTGGTTGAATCCGCGATGGTGTCTTGCTTGGAACTCTTCCAAGAGACAGCACCACCATTGAGCATGAATACAAATCCAGATGTTGATTTCGAATCATCCACGTCAAACTGGAAGCTAGAATCTGTGTAGCCTTCCAGTTTCAGTTCACCACCCCCATAGACCATGAACATATTCTTAGTCCTTCGTAAGTACTTAAGAATATCCTTCACAGCCTTCCAATGCAATTGGCAGGGGTTGGCCTGGTAGCGGCTCGTGACACTCAGAGCATATGCGACATCCGGTCTAGTCGAGATCATGCCATACATAATACTACCTATTGCCGAGGCATATGGTACACGTGACATACTCTCTATCTCCTCATCAGTCTTTGGACATATAGACTTAGATAGAGTGACCCCGTGGCACATAGGTAGATGTCCTCTCTTGGACTCTTCCATAGAGAACCTCTTAAGTATGGTATCGATGTAGGTGGCTTGGGTGAGTCCGAGCATCCATTTAGATCTATCCCGATAGATCTGTATTCCAAGAATATAGGATGCTTCACCCATGTCCTTCATCGAAAATCTACTAGACAACCATACTTTAGTTGACTGCAGCATTCCTACATCATTCCCAATGAGTAGAATGTCATCAACATAAAGTACGAGGAATGTCACAGCGCTTTTAACTACCTTCTTGTATACACATGGCTCCTCGGGATTCTTGATGAAACCAAATTCCTTAATTGTTTCATCGAATCTCAGGTTCCAACTTCGCGATGCTTGTTTGACACCGTAGATCGATCTCTGAAGCTTGCATACCTTATGCTCGCTCCCAACAGATGTGAAACCCTCAAGCTGCGTCATATAGATCTCTTCCTTAATGTTTCCATTAAGGAACGCAGTTTTCACATCCATTTGCCATATCTCATAGTCGTACCGTGCGGCTATGGCTAACAAGATTCTAATTGACTTGAACATTGCGACTGGCGAGAAGGTTTCATCATAGTCAACACCTTGCCTTTGAGTGTAACCTTTCGCGACCAGTCGTGCCTTGTAGGTCATTACCTTACCATCAGGCCCAAGTTTCCTCTTGTATACCCATTTGCACCCAATAGGATCAATTCCTTCGGGAGGATTAACAAGAGTCCAAACTTGGTTAGCATGCATTGAGTCAAACTCAGACTGCATTGCTTCAAGCCACAAGTTAGAATCAGCATCGGAAATTGCCTCCTTGAAAGTCCTTGGATCAGATCCAACAACTTGATCACTTTGATCATCTTCAAGGAGAAAACCATATCTCTCAGGAGACCTAGGAATCCTTTCGGATCTCCTAGGTGCGACCATTTCTGGTACTGGCTCGGACCTGGGTCCAATCCTAGGGGTAATGCAATATGCAATGCAATCCTATTACAAAGCTTTCCGATTTTACAGATCTTCGAGCTTCAATATCTTGATCATCATTGTCCACCGTCTTCGGATGTCCTCCCACTAAATCTAGTAACTTTACATTTAAATTTACCATGACATACAAGGGATACATTTATCAAGGGGTGGGAACGGGCCACAAACAGGCCCACTTTAAATGATAATCAAAATAGTAATACAACCGAATCACAAAAACCTATTGCATACACCTAACAAATTGGGCACGACTCTCGATCATCCCAATCACGCAGATAATCTAATTAACATGCATAAATTAAATAATCCTATTATTTATCGCAAAATCATATTTTAATCATAAAATCGCATTTTATAATAAAATCGTATTTTGTCGATAAAATCGAATTTTAATCAACAAAATCATATTTCATTATAAAGTCATATTTTATAATTAAAATCACATTTTACTAATTTTAATTGTATCAAATTGGGCTTAAAACAATTCTAGGCCCAAAAACTTAAAATTTCAAAATCGATCAAAACCGGTCCCTATATCGAATACCGGCCCGAAAACTTCACGGGCTGCCTGGGACAGGCCCGAACAAAACCCTAGAAGAAATCAGCCGTCACGACATCGCCGGAGCGGCGGCCGCGGGCAGCGGCGCCACACGAAAAATTCGCAAGGCAGCCGCGCGCGACGTCGCGCAAAGCGCGACGCACGGCCGCGCACAAGGAGCGGCGCTCACATGCGCCATCGTGCGCCGACGTGCGGCGTCCAGCGTATGGGCAGTGGCGCATCCAGGCAGCGACGTCCGGCCATCTCGCGCGACAAGCGCCCGACCAGTAACGCAACAGTTTGCGCGGGCAGTGGCCAGCCGATCAGCCATCGAGCGGCGCAACAGCTTGCGCGTGCGACGGCCGAGGCGCGCGACAAGAGCGCGGCACAGCGGCCGATCTCCAAGCACGACATCGCGCGACCATTGCGCGCAGCGGCACCCGACGTCGTGCAACCAAACGTGGCCAGCGCGCTGGTTCTTGCGCGCGACGCACGGTGAGGCGCGCGCACATGCGCGCGGCGGGGAGAGGGGCGGCGGCCGGCGGTCGATCTTCAAGATTTTTAATTCGATTCTTGAAAAATTAAAACATTAGATACAATAAGTCAACATTGTGTTGATCAGATCCGAAAACCTGGCTCTGATACCACTGTTCGAGTGCCACGGCGGATCCGGATCACGCCTCCCGGCGGGGCAGCGGAAGAACAAAAACAATGGCCGGGAGACGATCAATACGATAATAACAACATGCTATGACATTCATAGGGTGTTTAAGATTGCTACCTTGCTGGCAACTCGTGCCTGGATCCGACCGGTTTCGTAAAGAAAACGGCACTTCACGGTAGGCGGCGGTAGATATCGTCAATCAGGTCCACGACCGGAGACGGGATTTCTTCGTCAGCCTGCACTAGAAGGCCTGACGAGATCTGCACGGACGGATTCTCCTCGTCAAGATTGGCCGGAAACGACTTTCCGGCGAAGAGAGGCGGCGGCGGCGGCGAACGGCGGCGGCAGCGGCGGCTTTGAGGAGAAGGGGGGCAGCTCTTAATGCTTAGGGTTAGGGTTTAATGAGAGTGTGTTGATTAATTAAGTCTAGGTCTAGCTTAAGTAGACATGATGATGATGGACTTGGTCCGGCCCAACGGGCCCGGGTCCAACGGGTGAACATTCGGTTCATCTCCATCACCGTGACTTCATCGTAACTCCGATTGCAGATCAGATCGGACCGATCGACTCAGTTTCCAAAACTGAATACTATGATCTGAAAAACCATTCTTCAGAACCCCAGTGCAAAATGACCGTTTTGAACATTGTATTGATCAGATCCGAAAACCTGGGCTCTGATACCACTGTTGGGGTGTGCCACGGCGGATCCGGATCACGCCTCCCGGCGGGGCAGCGGAAGAACAAAAACAATGGCCGGGAGACGATCAATATGATAATAACAACATGCTATGACATTCATAGGGTGTTTAAGATTGCTACCTTGCTGGCAACTCGTGCCTGGCTCCGACCGGTTTCGTAAAGAAAACGGCACTTCACGGTAGGCGGCGGTAGATATCGTCAATCAGGTCCACGACCGGAGACGGGATTCCTTCGTCAGCCTGCACTAGAAGGCCTGACGAGATCTGTGCGGATGGATTCTCCTCGTCAAGATTGGCCGGAAACAACTTTCCGGAGAAGGGCGGCGGCGGCGCCGGCTTTGAGGAGAAGGGTGCGGCGGCTCTTAATGCTTAGGGTTAGGGTTTTATGAGAGTGTGTTGATTAATTAAGTCTAGGTCTAGCTTAAGAAGACATGATGATGATGGACTTGGACCGGCCCAACAGGCCCGGGTCCAACGGGTGAACATTCGGTTCATCCCCATCACCTTGACTTCATCGTAACTCCGATCGTCGATCAGATCGGACCGATCGACTCAGTTTCCAAAACTGAATACTATGATCTGAAAAATCATTTTTCAGAACCCCGACCGTTTTGCCCCTCAACAGCGGGAAATCCCGATTTGACCCTTGTTGACTTTTAGGAAGTCGCACTCCCCAAAATCCTCTTTTCATGCTCAACACATTGAGCTGAGTATCCGTGCGGGAATCTCGAATCCAGTACTTGTGTGACCCTCAATGGTTCAGGGATACAGCTAGTCGTGGGCCCACAACCATTGTGGCTCCGGAATCACAATTCCGGACTTGCCCAACGGATCATGGTAATAGCGTCTAGCAACATCGCCCCATGATCCCCTAGGTATCACTGATAGTGCCTGAAAGAACCAGTCGGTCGTGGTTAGCGTACAGTACGGTCCTTTCAATCCATATATCCCGATCAGAACAACGACCATTGGTAAATCGAGAGTCGCTGTAGATCCGATAGCTTTGCATACATCTTGGAGATCGAATAGTGACATCGCGAGTGTAACTAGGTAAACACATTTACCTAAAACACTTCTAGTACTCTGGCCAGAGATTTATACACTATTATCCCCTCAGATAGCATAGGATATCCACGCATGTCTGCGAGCGGTGAATCCTCGACAACGATACATCGACTCCTACATGCATCGGGGTCTCACCCAATCCCGACGTCTTATGACCCCTAGTGAGTCGGCAAACGGGTCAAAGTGAGACGCCTATCATGTAGAGTCTCAATGACGTTTCGAGTCGTGAGGACTAATCAGTACAACCTTATTCTAGGTCTTACTCAACGCAATTGTTAATCATTATACACACAATGAAAGTAAAGAACGCCATATAATAAATGCGAATATCATATATAAAGATTGTCATATACAAGAGTCTATAAACCCACACGCCACAAGTTGGCTAGTTGGGCATATACTCTAACACAAACTGCCAAGATACAAAGCACAAGAGATCTGAAATGCAAGGGAATTAATGCATGAATGCAATCACCGAAACCAGCTAGCATAAACCATATGCAACAGCAACCAAATACACGGCAATCACAAACAGTGAACACATCCCAGCAACCTCACATTAATCTCATGCCGAATTCCAAGCTGAATTTCAAGCTCAAGATCCGTACCTTGATTTTGTGCAACAGTTACTACAAAACAAGCCCGAGAGATCTGGTTGAAACCCGCTAAAACACACGCACAACAGATTTCAGGGAAGCTAACCAAACTCACGGCCATACACAAAACTCACGGCTGGAATCTATACACTAAAACCAGCGCTCAATTCCAACAATACAAATTCACAGGGAGCTCAAAACAAGGCTAGGAACAAGATTCCTAAGCTAATTCGAAAAGCTACCTGCACACATAAACACACTGCCAAAGATAGCAGCTTCGTGCTTTTGCTCCAGCCAACGACAGCCTCCTAAAGTGGTAAGGAATGAAAGAGCTTTTCGATAGGAGTCCAATGCTACCTCAAACGTGAAAGACGGTGGCCGAAAATGACGGGAATTCGTCGGAGAAGCTCACGGTGAACAGTACCCGAGGGTTTGAAGCGAAGAACGAAAGTTGAGGAAAATAACTAAGTATGGGATCTAGTTTAAAATAATCGAAGGCCAACACTTCTGATATAAATAAACGCATGAAATCTGAATAATAACATACACCGACAGAAACAGATCTCAAAAGCCATTCATCCAATGCTACCTCAAACGTGAAAGACGGTGGCCGAAAATGACGGGAATTCGTCGGAGAAGCTCACGGTGAACAGTACCCGAGGGTTTGAAGCGAAGAACGAAAGTTGAGGAAAATAACTAAGTATGGGATCTAGTTTTAAAATAATCGAAGGCCAACACTTCTGATATAAATAAACGCATGAAATCTGAATAATAACATACACCGACAGAAACAGATCTCAAAAGCCATTCAACGCATGCGCTACATTGCTTAAAAGCCAAAACAACGGAGGAATCTGAAAACTAAAAGCGCTGAAAGCTGGAAATAGCGCTAACGCTAAAACGATGCTGCACGCCACGGTGAAATATAAAATGCTAATACCAAACGCTGGAGAAATCTGAAATACAAAGCGCTAAAAGCTTATTGCTGAAATCTGGTCACTCGAATGCTAAACTCGCGAAATAGATCTCTCCATCAAGCATTCACCAAAACGGCGCCGTAGCAACTTATCTAAACGACATCGTATAGCGCTCAACACAAAACACACGGGGCAGATCTCTATACACAAGCGCAACATATCTCACCTAATTATGCGACATCCAGACCTCACGAAAACGACGGCGTATTGATCCCTCTCGCTACAAAACGCGCCGCAACACCAAGCGTCCAGATTTCTCAAAATCCGAACAGATTTCACCAACAATTCAGATTTCTCACAAAATCAGATTTCAAACTCGAAAATTCCAAAATTTCCAGAATTGCTCTAAATGTGATTTCTGACCCGAAAATGCAAACGAAACCTCCAAAAAGAATTCCGAACACCCATAATTCCTCAAAACCGATTAATCCAACAATTAATCTTTATTACATTTCAGGTCTCACATTTCTCCCCAAATAAAAAGGATTTCGTCCTCGAAATCACACAACAATTCCGGAATTACAACACAGAAACAGAAAACCAAAACAGAAATTCGCCTAACACATGGCCAAGAGTTCAAGATAACTGAGCAAGCAAATAACAACAACTAGGAAAGAATTACAACCAAAGCTACAACTACTGGGAATCTAGCACAACAGCTACTCAAACAGATGCGGCCACTCGCGCTGCATCTTCTCTTCCAGCTCCCAAGTAGCTTCTTTCCTGCCATGCTTGCTCCATTGCACCATCACCAACGGAATGGTTTTGCTCCTCAATTGTTTCTCTTTTCTACCAAGGATCTGCAAGGGATATTCTTGATAGCTCAACGTCTGATCTAGCTCAACCTTGTCAGTTCTCAACACATGAGACGGATATGGCTCGTACTTCCTCAACATGGAAACATGAAAGACATCATGTAGAGAAGATAATTCCGGAGGCAACAACAACCGATACGCTAACGGTCCAATCCTCTCAACGATCTCATACGGTCCGACGTAACGAGGGGCTAACTTTCCCTTGTGTCCAAAGCGCATAACACTGCGAAACGGAGAAACTTTGAGAAATACCTGATCACCAACCTGAAACTCTAGAGGTCGACGCCTCTTATTTGCATAACAGGCTTGGCGATCCTGGGCAGCTTTCATCCGCTGTCGAATTAGATCCACATGATCCTTCATTTGCCGCACAAAGTCTGGGGCAGATTGTTAGAGTAGATGCCCAACTAGCCAACTTGTGGCGTGTTGGTTTATAGAATCTTGTATATGACAATCTTTATATATGATATTCGCATTTATTTATATGGCGTTCTTTACTTTCATTATGTGTGTAATGATTTACAATTGCGTTGAGTAAAGACCCAGAATGCACTAAAGTGTATGTTAGATGTGATAGTGGGTATGACGGCTATCATGAAACACATCTAATAGTCACTGTGTATTCTAAACTGTTCCTAGTCGATTGGGCGGTCAAAATGAGGATAAGGCCGCCCGAGTTCGAGACTAGTATCTGCGATGCGAAGTACCATGTTTCATTGGTAGGGAACAATGTGATGTTCTGAGCATGCAGATAGATAGTGACCTGGTGATCTATCGAACTACCCTCCTTCGGACTTTCCAAGTGGTTACCATTTGTCGAGTGGATAAGTCCGAGGTCTTGGTTGTACTGATTAGTCCTCACGACTCGAAACGTCATTGAGACTCTACATGATAGGCGTCTCACTTTGACCCGTTTGCCAACTCACTTGGGGTCATAAGGCGTCGGGATTGGGTGAGACCCCGATGCATGTAGGAGTCGATGCATCGTTGTCGAGGATTCACCGCTCGCAGACATGCGTGGATATCCTATGCTATCTGAGGGGATAATAGTGTATAAATCTCTGGCCAGAGTACTAGAAGTGTTTTAGGTAAATGTGTTTACCTAGTTGCACTCGTGATGTCACTATTCGATCTCCAAGATGTATGCATAGCTATCGGATCTATAGCGACTCTCGATTTACCAATGGTCGTTGATCTGATCGGGATATATGGATTGAAATGACCGTACTGTACGCTAACCACGACCAACTGGTTCTTGCAGGCACTATCAGTGATACCTATGGGATCATGGGGCGATGTTGCTAGACGCTCTTACCATGATCCAATGGGCAAGTCCGGAATTGTGATTCCGGAGCCGCAATGGTTGTGGGCCCACAGCTAGCTGTATCCCTGAACCATTGAGGGTCACACAAGTACTGGATTCGAGATTTCTGCACGGATACTCAGCTCAATGTGTTGAGCACGAGAAGAGGATTTTGGGGAGTGCGACTTCCTGAAAGTCAACAGGGGTCAAACCGGGGTTTCCCGCTGTTGAGGGGCAAAACGGTCATTTTGCACTGGGGTTCTGAAAAACGGTTTTTCAGATCATATTGTTCAGTTTTGGAAACTGAATCGATCGGTCCGATTTGATCGGCGATCGGAGTTACGATGAAGTCTCGGTGGTGGAGATGAACTGAATGTTCATCCGTTGGACCCGGGCCCGTTGGGCCGGTCCAAGTCCAACACTTAAGTATATTTAATTAGACTTAAACCTAGACTTAACAAGTCTCTCAAAAAAAAACCCTAACCCTAAGCTCTACACGCCGCCGCCCCCTCTCCTCTCTCAAGCCGCCTCCGCCGCCCCCGCCGCCTTCTTCGCCGGAAAATTGTCTCCGGCCAATTCGACGAGGAGAATCCGTCCGCGCAGATCTCATCACGCCTTCTAGTGCAGGGTGACGAAGGAGTCTCGTATCCGGTCATGGACCAGATTGGCGTTATCTACCGTAATCTACCGTGAAGATCCGACGTTATTGTAACTACGGTTGGAGCCAGGCACAAGTGCCAGCAAGGTAGTGTTTTGAACACCCTATGAATGACAATTGTTTTGTTATTATCGTATTGATCGTCTTCCGACGTCTATTTTTCTATTCCTCCGCTGCCTAGCCGGGGGGCGTGATCCGGATCCCCAACAGTGGTATCAGAGCCAGTGTTTTTCGGATCTGATCAATACGAAATTTCCATAATTGTATCTAACATTGAATTTCAGATCAAGACGGCAGAAATATCGTCGCACGTCGACAGCCCGGTGCCGCCGCACGCGGCGGCGCCACAACGAGCGCCATTGCGCGCGCTGGACGCGCCCTTGTCGCGCGAGTGACGGCCAAAGATTGCGATGTATGGCATGATCTCGACTAGATCGGATGTCGCGTATGCTCTGAGTGTCACGAGCCGCTATCAGGCCAACCCCGGCCAATTTTGCATTGAAGGCGTGAAGGATATTCTTAAGTACTTGCGAAGGACTAAGAATATGTTCATGGTCTATGAGGGTGGTGAACTGAAACTGGAAGGCTACACTGATTCTAGCTTCCAGTGTGACGTGGATGATTCGAAATCAACCTCTGGATTTGTATTCATGCTAAATGGTGGTGCTGTCTCTTGGAAGAGTTCCAAGCAAGACACCATCGCGGATTCAACCACTGAGGCTGAGTACATTGCAGCATCAACTGCTGCTAAGGAGGCCGTTTGGATAAGGAATTTCGTCCAAGAGTTGGGCGTCATTCCTAATGGAGTTGGTCCAGTCCCGGTGTACTGCGACAACACGGGTGCCGTTGCGCAAGCAAAGGAGCCTAGGTCTCACCAAAGATCCAAACACATATTGAGGAAATACCACATAATCCGGGATATTGTGGCTAGAGGTGACATAGCAGTTGAGAGAGTCGCCTCTGCGGACAACGTTGCTGATCAACTTACGAAGCCCTTGCCAGGACCCTTGTTTGAAAAACATCGCGAAACAATGGGACTGCGTCTGATGAGTAGTTGGCTTTAGGGCAAGTGGGAGATTGTTAGAGTAGATGCCCAACTAGCCAACTTGTGGCGTGTGGGTTTATAGACTCTTGTATATGACAATCTTTTTATATGATATTCGCATTTATTTATATGGCGTTCGTTACTTTCATTATGTGTGTAATGATTTACAATTGCGTTGAGTAAAGACCGAGAATGCACTTAAGTGTATGTTAGATGTGATAGTGGGTATGACGGCTATCATGAAACACATCTAATAGTCACTGTGTATTCTGAACTGTTCCTAGTCGATTGGGCCGTCAAAATGAGGATAAGGCCGCCCGAGTTCGAGACTAGTATCTGCGATGCGAAGTACCATGTTTCATTGGTAGGGAACGCCGCCGCCGTGTGCGCCGCCGCCGCCGCCGCCGCCTTCTTCGCCGGAAAATTGTCTCCGGCCAATTCGACGAGGAGAATCCGTCCGCGCAGATCTCATCACGCATTCTAGTGCAGGGTGACGAAGGAGTCTCGTATCCGGTCGTGGACCGGATTGGCGTTATCTACCGTAATCTACCGTGAAGAGCCGACGTTATTGTAACTACGATTGGAGCCAGGCACAAGTACCAGCAAGGTAGTGTTTTGAACACCCTATGAATGACAATTGTTTTGTTATTATCGTATTGATCGTCTCCCGGCGTCTATTTTTCTGTTCTTCCGCTGCCTAGCCGGGGGGCGTGATCCGGATCCCCAACACAGATAGCTGCTTCTCCCCCACTTCTTCCCAACACACTGGCGATCTGCACTTCCTGCCGTACAAAGCCTCAAACGGCGCCATGCCAATCGTCACTTGATAGCTGTTCTTGTAGTAAAATTCCACTAAAGACAACATGTCTTGCCAGCTACCTCCAAAATCCATCACAACAGCTCGTAACATATCCTCCAACGTCTGGATAGTTCGCTCAGATTGGCCATCTGTCTGGGGATGATACGCGGTACTCATAGCCAATCTGGTACCCAAAGCTGTTTGCAGACTCTTCCAAAACCTGGAAGTGAACCTTGGATCTCGGTCGGAAACGATCGAAACAGGCACACCGTGCAGTCTAACCACAAAATCCACGTACAGTTTCGCCATTTTCTTCAGAGAAAAGGTCATACCGTAGGGAATAAAATGTGCAGACTTCGACAATCGGTCGATAACCACCCAAATAGCATCGCATCCTCTGCTGGAACGAGGCAGATGCATCACGAAATCCATAGCTATGTGCTCTCATTTCCATTGGGGCACTTCCAAACTCTGCAACAGACCACCAGGTCTCATCCTTTCGGCCTTAACCATCTGACAGTTCAAACATCGAGCAACGAATCCAGCTACGTCGCTCTTTAGGCCAGGCCACCAGAAGTGCGGCTTCAACGCATGGTACATCTTCCGTGCACCGGATGAACACTGTGTCTACTGTAGTGCGCTTCCCGAAGGATCCCCTCCTTCAAATAAATGAGGTTAGGCACAACCAGCCTGCCACGAAACCTCAAGCAACCATCAGAATAAACGGAATAATCTTCAAGTTCTCCAGCCCTGACCTTCAACTTCAATTCGTGGATGGAAGGATCAGTCCTTTGAGCAGCTCGAATATTCGAAACAATCTATGGCGCCACTTGGAAAGAAGAAATCACAACACAATCCTCAGCCGGGAAGAATCTCCAAGCAGTAGTGTTAAGATGCTCCTGATCCTTAGAGATATACAACGAAGCAAGCATCTCACTAGCCTTCCTGCTCAAAGCATCGGCCACTACGTTCGAATTCCCAAGCTGATACTTAATCTCGCAATCAAAGTCCTTTAGCAGCTCCATCCAACGACGCTGTCTCATGTTCAAATCGGGCTGCGAAAACAGATACTGCAAACTTTTGTGGTCCGGGTACACCACAAATTGCTCGCCATACAGGTAATGACGCCAGATCTTCAGCGCAAAAACCACCGCTGCAAGGTCCAAATCATGGACTGGATAATGAGTCTCATGCTGTCACGCCCCGAGACCGGGCCTGGATGTGAACACCGGCGATGTTTGATAATTATTCATTACAAAACATCAAGCCTCATAGTGCAGCTCAAAAACAGTCTATTACATAATCAAAATGATCGTCTTTACAACTGAAAATCGGAGAAATTGAATTACAGAGTGCGGAAGCGAAAATTACATTAACAAAGAAAAGCAGAGTCTTCACCAGCCCCAAAACAGATCTTGTTCCTCTTCTTCAACTTGTTCTTCATTCTTATCTGGGTGGAGAAGTAAGGGGTGAGTGTTTGGGGAAACACTCAGCAAGTGGGAGATACCATTCGAGCATAAAAAATATTCATATACATATACTGAATAACAGATCTCATAACAGAGCATAACAGAGCGTAACAGAGCATAACAGAGCATAACAGAACAGAACATAACAGAACGGAACGGCACTGATAATAACTTCGTGTCTATGGTTTACTGATCAGTCTCTAATTTTTACTCCTCTAAGGGGTCGAGGTCATGTGGTTACATCACGTAACCCAGAGTGCGGAATATTCCATAGACCCATATTACGACAGAAATATCAGTGCAAAGCAGAGCTTAGATCATAACATGAACTTGACACGAAACAAAAGCTCGAATGATAATTCAAAACGGAATTTAGCATGAATACCATATAGTATTTCAAACGAATATATACATAGCAAAAGCCCACTTACTTGATTACTGCTCAAAACATAAGAAATATGGTGTGCTTGATTCCGTATCTGGTTGCTACTTGAAGTGGATCACGAATATAGAGATCTTCAGACATTGCATACTTATGAAAATCACCGATATTTCATAAGCGTCTTCGGTATACGGAACTCTCGGATTAGGCTCAAAGTTGGTTGGATTGTTCACAAAAGAAGGAAAAGAAATTGTGAATGAAAAAGATCGGATTTGTAAGCCATTTGAATCCATATAGGGATGGTGAATAGAAGCTATAGTTTTGTTGTATATAATCAGTAGAGTAGTATTGAACAGGTATTTTGGTAAAATCTAACATTTGGATCAGGATGGAATTTTAACAGCATATGTGAAAAATGATGAAATAACTTTTGAACGGTCAAGATCGTTTTTTTACGAATTTTGCAGCTGTTTCTGAGTGATGGACAAGAGCTGCAGATTTCTCGTATGGAATCTGTGCAGAATTATTGAAAAGGGATTTGAGAAAACTCTAACCGTTGGATCGAAATGAAATTTGGATACCATATTCAGGACATAGCGAATTAAAATATGAACGGTGAAGATCGGAAATAGAGGTCGTTTGAAATCAGTTTAGGATGATAAACAGAAGCTGCAGTTTCCTCACATGTAATCTGTGCAGCATTCTTGAGAATTTTATTTACGAAAATTTAACCGTTGGATTGGAATGAGATTTTTACCTAGTATTCAGAACATGGAGAAAAAGATTCTGGACGGTGGGGATTGGATTCTAAGAACGGATCAGTGGCAATAGGTTCCGGACAGTAGGACTTTAGATTGTTACTGGAATGCTCAAAGCTTCAACCTCTTGTTTTCGAAACGGTGCACCCTCTTGCACGAAAATCTCAAGGTTTCTTGATGTTATGGAGTGAATTTATTCACATTTGAAGTGTGTTATATATAGGATAGGTTGGAGAATTTGAAGGGTCACCTCTTTATGGCCATTAAACACCACTTTATGGTCATAATTATGCACTAATTGGCTACATAATGACTACTTATTGTATGACTTTAATTAAGAATTCAATACCTTGATTGTTCATGGGAAGAAAAAAATGATAAGCTAAGAATTTAATTGAATAGCATTTTTAAACTTTTCAGGTTATTTCATCATCCCCACTTCGCGTGAAGCAGCTGCTGGAATTCGTGAGCCAAAACTGAGTTTTCTTTACCAAATCTGAATTTGCTTCGCCAAAAGTGAATTTGCGTTGCCAAATGTGACTTTGCGTTGCCAAAACTGTATCTGCGTCGTCCAAATCTGAATTTGCGTCACCAAAGCTGAATTCTGAACAGAAGATGTGACGAAAAGCTGTGACGTAAAGCTGACAAAGAGACGAGCTAAACAGCTGGAGCAGAGACGAGCAAAACGCTGTCGTTTTGGATAAGAGCGTCGAAGTGATAAGATGTCAACATCGGTCAACGGTTCTGTGGATGGTTGCTGGCAGACGTGAGTACGAGGGATCTGTTCCAGTTGTGGAGGCAGAGCGATGTCGTTTGGATTTAGTGAGCGGGACTCCAATGCTATGTCGTTTTAATAAGTTAGCACGACGTCGTCTTGCTATTGTACGTAGCAAAGTATGATTCTTATCAGCTGGGTCAGATACGTAAAGAGAAGAAGGAATCTGGATTCAGCGATGAAGAGAAGATCGAATCAGACGTGAAGAGGAATCTGAATCTGACGTAAAGAGAAGAATCTGATGAAGAGAGAAATCTGGAAGAGATCTGATAAGAAACCTGGAAGAGATTTGATGAGAGGATAAGTCTGGAACGGTTAGCACGACGTCGTCTTGCTATTGTACGTAGCAAAGTATGATTCTTATCAGCTGGGTCAGATACGTAAAGAGAAGAAGGAATCTGGATTCAGCGATGAAGAGAAGATCGAATCAGACGTGAAGAGGAATCTGAATCTGACGTAAAGAGAAGAATCTGATGAAGAGAGAAATCTGGAAGAGATCTGATAAGAAACCTGGAAGAGATTTGATGAGAGGATAAGTCTGGAACGCCAAAGAAAAGAAGAGGAATCTGGATCAAGTGCGAGATGAGAAATCTGAAGAAGCTGAAGTGAAGAGGAATCTGGATTTATATACGTAGAGAAGATCATTTCAGTTGTGAAGAAGAAATGTCTGAACAGAGGCAAAGAAAAGATGGATTCAGCAGTGGAACGATAAAGAGAAGCTGAATCACATATGAACAGAAGATGTGGAGCAGCTGATTCAGATGTTGATCAGCTGGAACGGCGAACGATATCAGATGTTGTTCAGTTGTAAAGAGAAGACGTTATCAGATGTTGTCCAGCTGTGAAGAGAATACAATATCAGCTGGAACGAAAAGTCTGGATCAGCCGGAACGATAAGAGAAGTCTGAATTTTTGTGGATAAATCTGAATTCGCCAAGTCTGAGTGTACATCGTCGAATCTGAGTTCATTTGGAGAAATCTGGTTGGAGACGTCTGCATTCGGCCGGAGAATTCTGAATTCTTAACGGTGAAATCTGCGTTAATTTGAGGAGTTAAAGACTTCGGGTTCTCAGCTTTGTGTGGAATCTGGACGTTCAGATGTGTCCCGGAGCGTTTGCGTGAGTTGCCGCGAGCGAGTAGTGAAACGCCGTCGTTTTCGCAAATTTCAGATGTCTTGCGGGTAGGAGAAATCTGTTAGGCGGCCTGAACAGACGTCGCGTCTTGGCAGGGATCTGATGAGTATCGTAACGCAGCTGTTGCAGTCACGAGGGAGCTGTTAGCAGGAAGTGGCAAGAGATCTATATTTTTTTTTTGAAAGCTGAATTTCTAGATTTTTACATCCCTCCCTCCTTAAAAGAAGTTTCGTCCTCGAAACTTGAGTCTTCATATTATTTTCCGATGGATGTGGTTAACTGTGATCTCCAGCTCTTCTTTGATGGTATCCGTTCGCATATAGGTTTGGTTTAGGATGACGAATCACTCGAGTTTGATTGCTAAATGTTATCTGCTTCATATGAATGGTGGTTGTAGAATGGTACGGGAAGCAGAAGGAATCATCTTATGAAATGAGTGATGATGAAATGACAATAGGGGATTTCCATATTATTTCATGGAGGTAAGCTGTAAGGATTTGTTGGTCTGAAGAAAAAGATTATGGTCGAGCAAATGAATGAAAAAAAAACTCAACCTGGTAAGGAAATTCTTCTGAAGAAACTAACTCAAACAGATCAAAAATAAAGGATAATTTTTCTGGAAAAAGTAAAAGATTCCAAAATAAATCGGATGACACCAAAAATTTCGAATGGAACTGAACTTTTCGAATGAAATCAGAAACAATCGGATGAAATGAACTTTGCGGATGAATAGGAAAGTTTGGAAGAAATTGAAATTCCCGGATCAAATTGAAATTTCAGCAGAGATATGAATGTCAGAATAAAGTTGTGATTTTTGTAAAAAAAAAAATCACTTAAGGAAAAAAAATAACTTTCCGAATAAAGATGATCTTTGTGTAACACTTATTCCTTCGGATGAAATCAGAACTCTTTCTTCTAGAACATACCATCCGGATTATGAACCTGGTTAGCTCTGGTACCACTAAAATGTCACGCCCCGAGACCGGGCCTGGACGTGAACACCGGCGATGTTTGATAATTATTCATTACAAAACATCAAGCCTCATAGTGCAGCTCAAAACCAGTCTATTACATAATCAAAATGATCGTCTTTACAACTGAAAATCGGAGAAATTGAATTACAGAGTGCGGAAGCGAAAATTACATTAACAAAGAAAAGCAGATTCTTCACCAGCCCCAAAACAGATCTTGTTCCTCTTCTTCAACCTGTTCTTCATTCTTATCTGGGTGGAGAAGTAAGGGGTGAGTGTTTGGGGAAACACTCAGCAAGTGGGGGATACCATTCGAGCATAAAAAATATTCATATACATATACTGAATAACAGATCTCATAACAAAGCGTAACAGAGCATAACAGAGCATAACAGAACAGAACATAACAGAACGGAACGGCACTGATAATAACTTCATGTCTATGGTTTACTGATCAGTACCTAATTTTTACTCCTCTAAGGGGTCGAGGCCATGTGGTTACATCACGTAACCCAGAGTGTGGAATATTCCATAGACCCATATTACGACAGAAATATCAGTGCAAAGCAGAGCTTAGATCATAACATGAACTTGACAAAAGCTCGAATGATAATTCAAAACGGAATTTAGCATGAATACCATATAGTATTTCAAACGAATATATACATAGCAAAAGCCCACTTACTTGATCACTGCTCAAAAAATAAGAAATATGGTGGCAATGCTTGATTCCGTATCTGGTTGCTACTTGAAGTGGATCACGAATATAGAGATCTTCAGACGTTGCATACTTATGAAAATCACCGATATTTCATAAGCGTCTTCGGTATACGGAACTCTCGGATTAGGCTCAAAGTTGGTTGGCTTGTTCACAAAAGGAGGAAAAGAAATTGTGAACGAAAAAGATTGGATTTATAAGCCATTTGAATCCATATCGGGATGGTGAATAGAAGCTATAGTTTTGTCGTATATAATCGGTAGAGTAGTATTGAACAGGTATTTTGGTAAAATCTAACATTTGGATCAGGATGGAATTTGAACAGCATATGTGAAAAATGATGAAATAACTTTTGAACGGTCAAGATCGTTTTTTGACGAATTTTGCAGCTGTTTCTGAGTGATGGACAAGAGCTGCAGATTTCTCGTATGGAATCTGTGCAGAATTATTGATAAGGGATTTGAGAAAACTCTAACCGTTGGATCGAAATGAAATTTGGACACCATATTCAGAACATAACGAAGTAAAATATGAACGGTGGAGATCGGAAATAGAGGTCGTTTGAAATCAGTTTAGGATGATAACTAGAAGCTGCAGTTTCCTCACATGTAATCTGTGCAGCATTTTTGAGAATTTTATTTACGAAAATTTAACCGTTGGATTGGAATGAGATTTTTACCTAGTATTCAGAACACGGGGAAAAAGATTCTGGACAGTGGGGATTGGATTCTAAGAACGGAGCTGTGGCAATAGGTTCCAAACAGTAGGACTTCAGATTGTTGCTGGAATGCTCAAAGCTTCAACCTCATGTTTTCGAAATGGTGCACCCTCTTGCACGAAAATCTCAAGGTTTCTTGATGTTATGGAGTGAATTTATTCACATTTGAAGTGTGTTATATATAGGATAGGTTGGAGAATTTGAAGGGTCACCTCTTTATGGCCATTAAACACCACTTTACGGTCATAATTATGCACTAATTGGCTACATAATTACTACTTATTGTATGACTTTAATTAAGAATTCAATACCTTGATTATTCATGGGAAGAAAAAAATGGTAAGCTAAGAATTTAATTGAATAGCATTTTTAAAATTTTCGGGTTATTTCATCATCCCCACTTCGCGTGAAGCAGCTGCTGGAATTCGTGAGCCAAAACTGAGTTTTCTTTACCAAATCTGAATTTACGTCGCCAAAAGTGAATTTGCGTCGCCAAATGTGACTTTGCGTCGTCAAAACTGTATCTGTGTCGTCCAAATCTGAATTTGCATCACCAAAGCTGAATTCTGAACAGAAGATGTGACGAAAAGCTGTGACGTAAAGTTGACAAAGAGACGAGCTAAACAGTTGGAGCAGAGATAAGCAAAACGCTGTCATTTTGGATATGAGCGTCTAAGTGATCAGATGTCAACGTCAGTCAACGGTTATATGGATGGTTGCTGGCAGATGTGAGTACGAGGGATCTGTTACAGTTGTGGAGGCAAAGTGACGTCGTTTGGCTTTAGTGAGCGGGACTCCAATTCTACGTTGTTAGGACCGAAAATGGGAAAATAAATGCAAACGAGCGCTGTTAAAAAAAATTAAAATTTTGCGCTGCTATTATGAGGTGCAATACCTCGGGTTCTTGAACATAAAATGGAGCAACGGAGACAGATCTGGTATGTAATAAAAACATGCGGAAAACACCAGAAATGATTCCTAATATTTTAAAATGATGCAAACAGATTTCTGTTACACAGAAATCTGCTACTGTGCAAGTGTGCATTCTAATGTGTTATGCGTGCTAAGTAAAAGCGTATGCAGAACTTTAAATCATAAAGAATACAAACAGTGCGATTTGTTTATGGAAGTTCGGACTTCAATGTCCTACGTCTCCCCTTCTTCCTCCTCAGAAGGTTCCACTAGAAGATTTGATGAAAGTATGTGTTATGCGTGCTAAGTAAAAGCGTATGCAGAACTTTAAATCATAAAGAATACAAACAGTGCGATTTGTTTATGGAAGTTCGGACTTCAATGTCCTACGTCTCCCCTTCTTCCTCCTCAGAAGGTTCCACTAGAAGATTTGATGAAAGTAGGCCTTCTACAAACACCCGATCCCGCAACCAGCAGCTACGAGAACTCCTAGACTCCACCAGCCCTCGGCTGTCACTCACTTGTTTTACGCCTATGTGAGAAAGGCTACAAACACAGAGTTTAACGTCGTCGTGTTTGGACGGGATCTAATTGTTTGGGTTTGAGATTCATTCACTATACAATTTCGCCCAACTCTCATGAATGTGAATGAATCTCTGTGTGTGTGAGATTTACAGTGTAAGCACAGCTCTCGTAAAAATTAAATCTCACACACTAGGGAAATGCTCTACAAAAGCTGATTGAGACTCAGCAGTAGACACTCGTTATGCTCTCCTCTCTAATGGCGGTCTACTGCTTCGTCTCCAATTTTCTTCCCTCTGTATTTTGCACTCTGTCAAAAATCCGTCAAAATCAATTTCTTTAATAGTGCTTCTTGTATATATATTTGCTTCCCCAAATATGGCCGTTAGATAAATTCCAATTCCTCTCTGTGCCTGTTATGGCTAATTTGTCTTCTTTCCAAGTTGGTACAATCATCCTCTGTACATTGTACTATTTTCCAGAATAGTACTAATTTTGTCCCCTTGATTGAAGGCATTAGTACGACTTAATTTCAGCCACAGATTCCTTTCCTTTTAAATGGTTGATAGCGTCTTGGCAGCTGAATTGCTTGTAAACGTTGCTGAATTCTGTTGTGAACGTTGCTGAATTCTGCCTGTCAACGTTGCTGAATTCTGCTTGTTCAATCAGCAACGCTGATGTCATGGTTGCTGAATTTTACTTCTTCAACAATTCAGCAACTTTCAACTCCTCTTTCGCGTACACGATTTCAACAGTTCTCTTTAAGATTCTTACTGTTCATATCTCTTCCATATTCTTTTCTTCTTACATAATTTCTGCACACTACGTAAATCAATTAGAAACACAATAACAGGTTTTGTGTAATTCAAAACTTAGTCAGGATCTGTTTACACAGATCCATCATACGTCGTTTTAATAAGTTAGCACGAAGTCGTCTTGCTATTGTACATAGCAAAGTACGATTCTTATCAGCTGGGTCAGATACGTAAAGAGAAGAAGGAATCTGGATTCAGCGATGAAGATAAGATCGAATCAGACGTGAAGAGGAATCTGAATCTGACGTAAAGAGAAGAATCTGATGAAGAGGAGAAATCTGGAAGAGATCTGATAAGAAACCTGGAAGAGATTTGATGAGAGGAGAAGTCTGGAACGCCAAAGAAAAGGAGAGGAATCTGGATCAAGTGCGAGATGAGAAATCTGAAGAAGCTGAAGTGAAGAGGAATCTGGATTTATATACGTAGAGAAGATCATTTCAGTTGTGAAGAAGAAACGTCTGAACAGAGGCAAAGAAAAGATGGATTCAGCAGTGGAATGATAAAGAGAAGCTGAATCACATATGAACCGAAGATGTGGAGCAGCTGATTCAGATGTTGATCAGCTGGAATGGCGAACGATATAAGATGTTGTTCAGTTGTAAAGAGAAGACGTTATCAGATGTTGTCCAGCTGTGAAGAGAATACAATATCAGCTGGAACAAAAAGTCTGGATCAGCCGGAACGATAAGAGAAGTCTGAATTTTTGTGGATAAATCTGAATTCGCCAAGTCTGAGTGTACATCGTCGAATCTGAGTTCATTTGGAGAAATCTGGTTGGAGACGTCTGCATTCGGCCGGAGAATTCTGAATTCTTAACGGTGAATATGCATTAATTTGAGGAGTTAGAGACTTCGGTTTCTCAGCTTTGTGTGGAATCTGGACGTTCAGATGTGTCCCGGAGCGTTTGCGTGAGTTGCCGCGAGCGAGTAGTGAAACGCCGTCGTTTTCGCAAATTTCAGATGTCTTGCGGGTAGGAGAAATCTGTTAGGCGGCCTGAACAGACGTCGCATCTTGGCAGGGATCTGATGAGTAGCGTAACGCAGCTGTTGCAGTCACGAGGGATCTGTTAGCAGGAAGTGGCGAGAGATCTATATTTTTTTTTGAAAGCTGAATTTCTGGATTTTCACATCCCTCCCTCCTTAAAAGAAGTTTCGTCCTCGAAACTTGAGTCTTCATATTATCTTCCGCTGGATGTGGTTAACTGTGATCTCCAGATCTTCTTTGATGGTATCCGGTTCGCATATAGGTTTGGTTTAGGATGACGAATCACTCGAGTTTGATTGCTAAATGTTATCTGCTTCATATGAATGGTGGTTGTAGAATGGTACGGGAAGCAGAAGGAATCATCTTATGAAATGAGTGATGATGAAATGACAATAGGGGATTTCCATATTATTTCATGGAGGTAAGCTGTAAGGATTTGTTGGTCTGAAGAAAAAGATTATGGTCGAGCAAATGAATGAAAAAAAAACTCAACCTGGTAAGGAAATTCTTCTGAAGAAACTAACTTGCTAAATGTTATCTGCTTCATATGAATGGTGGTTGTAGAATGGTACGGGAAGCAGAAGGAATCATCTTATGAAATGAGTGATGATGAAATGACAATAGGGTATTCCATATTATTTCATGGAGGTAAGCTGTAAGGATTTATTGGTCTGAAGAAAAAGATTATGATCGAGCAAATGAATGAAAAAAAAAACTCAACCTGGTAAGGAAATTCTTCTGAAGAAACTAACTCAAACAGATCAAAGAAATGTAGCTTGTGAACCAAAATTTTATCCGGATTAAGAAAATATTTATCCGGTGAAGAAAATCTCATGAATTCTAGAGGATGGAATAGAAGATTTTCGAATAAAGGATAATTTTTCTGGAAAAAGTAAAAGATTCCAAAATAAATCGGATGACACCAAAAATTTCGAATGGAACTGAACTTTTCGAATGAAATCAGAAACAATCGGATGAAATGAACTTTGCGGATGAATAGGAAAGTTTGGAAGAAATTGAAATTCCCGGATCAAATTGAAATTTCAGCAGAGATATGAATGTCAGAATAAAGTTGTGATTTTTGTAAAAAAAAATCACTTAAGGAAAAAAAAAAACTTTCCGAATAAAGATGATCTTTGTGTAAAACTTATTACTTCGGATGAAATCAGAACTCTTTTGTAGTGCCCCAAAATCCATAGGACCACAAATTCTAATCTTTATATATTGAGGATCCATTTCTAATTTTATGATTTCAGCTTTTGCTACTTGTTGAGCGACTGATTTCTCATTTCTTAGATTTTATAAGGAACAGAGGCCCGATCAGTTGTCAGTTTGTCACCCGAGCGTAGCCAAGCAATTTTCAAACTTTACAAATAAAATGGTTTTGGATGGGAGAATGGTTAAATTTCAGAATTTGTGTAGTACATTTACAAATCAAAACATTGACAGGGAATTTTAAGAAAAATTGTCTGAAGTACACCCGGTTTACCATGCCTAAATGAGTGTTTTTCCCCTGTTAATAATCAGACTCCCATGCCACTGTCCTTGTGAACGATAAGTTCAATTATTTGCAAGAAAATGTTCATTCTTGCATCAAAGAAATAGATAACACATTGCTGCGCTGGGGGAAAACTCTCTGTTAGTGGCCTGCTGTATCTTGTGTTTTCCTTCTTATCAAGGCAAGTGAATTTGATTCTTGCTACACCACGAAAGCTTACGTATTGCCCTCACTTCATTTCGTGATTTTTGCTTAAGCTCTGTTTATTATCAGCCTTTGCTCATGTTTTGGTTGATATTATAGCGTATGTTTAGCGTTCGGGGTCACAGCGAATTATGTTTGGAACTCACATGTATTTTACGAGGTTGATGTTGATTTTAAAACGCTGAGCATCCCAGATTTTTCAACTCATAGAGATTATGATGTTCTTCCTTTCGCTGTAATATCGGGATTTGATGATTGTGTAATCGGTAGTTGCTAGTTGAATCAGTAAAGAGTCTGGTTTAATAGGCGACTGCTGGTAGCGTGATCATTGTTTCTATATTACTAGTGTTATCAAAACACCAGCAGGTGCATTTCTTTTGCTAAAACCAGCAGGTGTATTTCTTGTTAACACCAGCAGGTGCTTTTCTTTTGAAAACCAGTAGGCGCATTTCCTAGTAAATTTCCAGCAGTGCATGGTTCATCAGCAGATGCATTTTATTG
>KQ992579.1:237155-282220 GCA_001598015.1 Dorcoceras hygrometricum | reverse complement strand
TTTTATCATATGCATATTGTACTTGTTACTTTCAGTTTGCTTGCTGAGCCCCTAGGCTCACTAGCTTTCTTGGTGCAGGTGATTCGGCGCCGGAGCAGGTGGGAGGTGGAGTTTGAATCAGCAGCGATGTGCTAGTGTTTATCGAAGGCCTGCGTTTCCGCGATGTTCATTTTGTACTTTACTACTTTTGTTGTCTTTGATCTTAGTCAAAACTGTATTGAGATCTGTTACAACAAAGATGAATTCAGATAGAGTTCAGTAGTTGTAATATCGCGATTTCTCATTTTGCACTTTAAATTTGTAATGAAGGCTGGTTTATTTTACGGCGCCAATGGTTGTATTTCTATTTTTTTTTTGAGCAAGGCAATACAGCTTGTTCTATTCATTATTCAGCCCTTCTATTTTCCCTTTTTAGTCCCTTTTCTTTGTTCTCGTGACTCCCATGGGGATTGGGGCATCAAATCTTTCTTCTAGAACTTCCCATCCGGATTATGAACCTGGTTAGCTCTGGTACCACTAAAATGTCACGCCCCGAGATCGGGCCTGGACGTGAACACCGGCGATGTTTGATAATTATTCATTACAAAACATCAAGCCTCATAGTGCAGCTCAAAACCAGTCTATTACATAATCAAAATGATCGTCTTTACAACTGAAAATCGGAGAAATTGAATTACAGAGTACGGAAGCGAAAATTACATTAACAAAGAAAAGCAGAGTCTTCACCAGCCCCAAAACAGATCTTGTTCCTCTTCTTCAACTTGTTCTTCATTCTTATCTGGGTGGAGAAGTAAGGGGTGAGTGTTTGGGGAAACACTCAGCAAGTGGGGGATACCATTCGAGCATAACAAATATTCATATACATATACTGAATAACAGATCTCATAACAGAGCGTAACAGAGCATAACAGAGCATAACAGAACAGAACATAACAGAACGGAACGGCACTGATAATAACTTCGTGTCTATGGTTTACTGATCAGTCCCTAATTTTTACTCCTCTAAGGGGTCGTGTTGACTACCGATATATACCCATCAACTGATCTACTGTTCACATCAGATGGATTTCTTGCCAACAACTGAATTTATTCCAACTGCTGATTTTCTATGTCTCTGCTGAATGCTCAGTAAAACGATTTTTGAAGGAAGTGTGAGTTTTAAAAACGAAGTGAAACCCGATGCTAAGATTTAAGTTCGCCCAATATGTGTTTTAAAAAATAAAGTTTCAATTTATGAATTTATGGCTTAGATAACAGACGGTTCACATGGGAAGGGTGAGCAACAGATGAGAGGGTCAGTTGCCCCTTCATATTGGGTGAAGATTTCACCACATGGAAACTGATATCAGTAGTCATTCGATCGAGTGCAATGGGACCAAAGTAGAGCTTCTGAGCCATAAGTTTAACGAAAATGATAATGCTGGAATTTGAATTTACTTCCAGAACAAAAGTAGCAATGAATGATGTCTTATGTTTTATCATATGCATATTGTACTTGTTACTTTCAGTTTGCTTGCTGAGCCCCTAGGCTCACTAGCTTTCTTGGTGCAGGTGATTCGGCGCCGGAGCAGGTGGGAGGTGGAGTTTGAATCAGCAGCGACGTGCTAGTGTTTATCGAAGGCCTGCGTTTTTTAACTTTCTGAATGAGGATGATCTTTCTCTAAAAATTATTCCTTCGGATGAAATCAGAACTCTTTCTGCTAGATCTTTCCATCCGGATTATGAACCTGGTTAGCTCTGATACCACTAAAATGTCACGCCCCGGGACCGGGCCTGGACGTGAACACCGGCGATGTTTAATAATTATTCATTACAAAACATCAAGCCTCATAGTGCAGCTCAAAACCAGTCTATTACATAATCAAAATGATCGTCTTTACAACTGAAAATCGGAGAAATTTAATTACAGAGTGCGGAAGCGAAAATTACATTAACAAAGAAAAGCAGAGTCTTCACCAGCCCCAAAACAGATCTTGTTCTTCTTCTTCAACTTGTTCTTCATTCTTATCTGGGTGGAGAAGTAAGGGGTGAGTGTTTGGGGAAGCACTCAGTAAGTGGGGGATACCATTCGAGCATAACCAATATTCATATACATATACTGAGATAACAGATATCAGCACAGAGTATAACAGAGCATAACATTGCATAACAGAGCATAACAGAGCTTAACAGAGCATAACAGAGCTTCTTAACAGAAGCATGGCAGATAGCACTGATAATTACTTCGTGTCTATGGTTTACTGATCAGTCCCTAATTTTTACTCCTCTAAGGGGTCAAGGCCATGTGGTTACATCACGTAACCCAGAGTGCGGAATATTCCGTAGACCCATATTACGACAGAAATATCAGTGCAAAGCAGAGCTTAGATCATAACATGAACTTGACACGAAACGAAAGCTCGAATGATAATTCAAAACGGAATTTAGCATGAATACCATATAGTATTTCAAACGAATATATACATAGCAAAAGCCCACTTACTTGATCACTGCTCAAAACATAAGAAATATGGTGGCAATTCTTGATTCCGTATCTGGTTGCTACTTGAAGTGGATCACGAATATAGAGATCTTCAGACGTTGCATACTTATGAAAATCACCGATATTTCATAAGCGTCTTCGGTATACGGAACTCTCGGATTAGGCTCAAAGTTGGTTGGCTTGTTCACAAAAGGAGGAAAATAAATTGTGAATGAAAAAGATCGGATTTGTAAGCCATTTGAATCCATATCGGGATGGTGAATAGAAGCTATAGTTTTGTCGTATATAATCGGTAGAGTAGTATTGAACAGGTATTTTGGTAAAATCTAACATTTGGATCAGGATGGAATTTGAACAGAATATGTGAAAAATGATGAAATAACTTTTGAACGGTCAAGATCATTTTTTGACGAAATTTGCAGCTGTTTCTGAGTGATGGACAAGAGCTGCAGATTTCTCGTATGGAATCTGTGCAGAATTATTCAAAAGGGATTTGACAAAACTCTAACCGTTGGATCGAAATGAAATTTGGACACCATATGCAGGACATAACGACGTAAAATCTGAACGGTGGAGATCGGAATAGAGGTCGAATAAAATCAGGTTAGGATGATAAACAGAAGCTGAAGTTTCCTCACATGTAATCTGTGCAGCATTCTTGAGAATTTTATTTACGAAAATTTAACCGTTGGATTGGAATGAGATTTTTACCTAGTATTCAGAACACGGAGAAAAAGATTCTGGATGATGGAGATTGGATTCTAAGAAAAGGATCAGTGGCAATAGGTTCCGGATAGTAGGCCTTCAGATTGTTGCTGGAATGCTCAAAGCTTCAACCTCTTGTTTTAGAAACGGTGCACCCTCTTGCACGAAAATCTCAAGGTTTCTTGATGTTATGGAGTGAATTTCTTCACCTGTGAAGTGTGTTATATAGAGGATAGGTTGGAGAATTTGAAGGGTCACCTCTTTATGGCCATTAAACACCACTTTATGGTCATAATTATGCACTAATTGGCTACATAATGACTACTTATTGTATGACATTAATTAAGAATTCAATACCTTGATTATTCATGGGAAGAAAAAAATGATAAGCTAAGACTTTAATTGAATAGAATTTTTAAAATTTTCGGGTTATTTCATCCTCCCCACTTCGCGTGAAGCAGCTGCTGGAATTCGTGAGCCAAAACTGAGTTTTCTTTACCAAATCTGAATTTGCGTCACCAAAAATGAATTCTGAACAGAAGATGTGACGAAAAACTGTGACGTAAAGCTGACAAATAGATGAGCTAAACAGCTGGAGTAGAGACGAGCAAAACGCTGTCGTTTTGGATATGAGCGTCTAAGTGATCAGATGTCAACGTCGGTCAACGGTTCTGTGGATGGTTGCTGGCAGACGTGAGTACGAGGGATCTGTTCCAGTTGTGGAGGCAGAGCGACGTCGTTTGGCTTTAGTGAGCGGGACTCCAATGCTACGTCGTTTTAATAAGTTAGCACGACGTAGTCTTGCTATTGTACGTAGCAAAGTACGATTCTTATCAGCTGGGTCAGATACGTAAAGAGAAGAAGGAATATGGATTCAGCGATGAAGAGAAGATCGAATCAGACGTGAAGAGGAATCTGAATCTGACGTAAAGAGAAGAATCTGATGAAGAGGAGAAATCTGGAAGAGATCTGATAAGGAACCTGGAAGAGATTTGATGAGAGGAGAAGTCTGGAAAGCCAAAGAAAAGAAGAGGAATCTGGATGAAGTGGGAGATGAGAAATCTGAAGAAGATGAAGTGAAGAGGAATCTGGATTTATATACGTAGAGAAGATCATTTCAGTTGTGAAGAAGAAACGTCTGAACAGAGGCAAAGAAAAGATGGATTCAGCAGTGGAACGATAAAGAGAAGCTAAATCACATATGAACAGAAGATGTGGAGTAGCTGATTCAGATGTTGATCAGCTGGAACGGCGAACGATATAAGATGTTGTTCAGTTGTAAAGAGAAGACGTTATCAGATGTTGTCCAGCTGTGAAGAGAATACAATATCAGCTGGAACGAAAAGTCTGGATCAGCCGGAACGATAGGAGAAGTCTGAATTTTTGTGGATAAATCTGAATTCGCCAAGTCTGAGTGTACATACGGCGAACGATATAAGATGTTGTTCAGTTGTAAAGAGAAGACGTTATCAGATGTTGTCCAGCTGTGAAGAGAATACAATATCAGCTGGAACGAAAAGTCTGGATCAGCCGGAACGATAGGAGAAGTCTGAATTTTTGTGGATAAATCTGAATTCGCCAAGTCTGAGTGTACATCGTCGAATCTGAGTTCATTTGGAGAAATCTGGTTGGAGACGTCTGCATTCGGCCGGAGAATTCTGAATTCTTAACGGTGAAATTTGCGTTAATTTGAGGAGTTAGAGACTTCGGGTTCTCAGCTTTGTGTGGAATCTGGACGTTCAGATGTGTCCCGGAGCGTTTGCGTGAGTTGCCGCGAGCGAGTAGTGAAACGCCGTCGTTTTCGCAAATTTTAGATGTCTTGCGGGTAGGAGAAATCTGTTAGGCGGCCTGAACAGACGTCGCGTCTTGGCAGGGATCTGATGAGTAGCGTAACGCAGCTGTTGCAGTCACGAGGGATCTGTTAGCAGGAAGTGGCGAGAGATCTATATTTTTTTTTTGAAAGCTGAATTTCTGGATTTTCACACATGCGGTTTCAACTGCCGCGAGGCATACACAATGACTCGACCATTCTGCATCAAAACACAACCCAATCCATTGAGCGAAGCGTCAGAACAAACAACGAAACCACCTGATCCGGACGGCAGAGCCAACAAAGGTGCAGTATTCAGTTTCTCCTTGAGCAATTGAAACGCATTCTCACATTGCTCAGTCCACACAAAACGCTTGTCCTTCTGAGTCAATTGAGTCATCGGCTTTGCTATGATAGAAAACCCTTCAATGAAACGACGGTAATAGCTAGCCAGACCCAAGAAACTGCGAATCTCCGACACATTCCTGGGATTCTCCCAGTTCAAAACGGCATCAACCTTACTAGGATCCACAGAAATCCCCTCGGCTGAAATAACATGACCCAAGAATACGACGCGATCCAGCCAAAACTCGCACTTGGAAAATTTAGCATACAGCTGCTAGTCTCGCAACGTCTGAAGGACAATTCTCAGGTGCTCCTTATGCTCCAAAGGAGTCTTAGAATATACCAAGATGTCATCAATGAACACTATCACAAACTGATCTATGAACTCTCTGAAAATCCGGTTCATTAGATCCATAAAGACTGCAGGCGCGTTGGTCAACCCAAACGGCATAACCAAAAATTCAAAGTGTCCGTACCTTGTACGAAAAGCAGTCTTTGCGACATCTTGATCTCTTACTCTCAGCTGATGGTACCCAGAACGCAAGTCAATCTTCGAATAGACCGCAGAACCTTGCAGCTGATCAAACAGATCATCGATCCTGGGTAAAGGGTACTTGTTCTTAACAGTCGCTTTATTCAACTGGCGGAAATCAATGCACATCCGCATTGAGCCATCCTTCTTCTTCACAAACAAAATGGGCGCTCCCCACGGCGACATGCTAGGTCAGATGAAACCTTTCTCCAGCAAATCGTCCAACTGCACCTTGAGTTCTCTCAACTCCGCAGGCGCCAAACGATACGGGGCACGAGAAATCGGAGCTGTGCCAGGCACCAGCTCAATGCTGAAGTCAATCTCTCGCCTCGGAGGAAAACCAGGAATCTCCTTCGGGAACACATCGAGAAAATGTCGCACCACGGGAACGTCACTGAACTGCACACGGGAAGAAGAAGACGCATCCACAGCGTAAATCATGAAACCAGCATTCCCCAAGGACAACAAACTGAACATCTCCATCGCTGAAACTAACGGGATCTTCAATCGAGAATCCTGGCCGTAGAAGTCCCACTTCTCGCCAGACAAAGGCCTAAAACGAACAATCCCATGGAAACATTCCACGGAGGCCCTATAGTTGGACAACACATCCATCCCAACAATACAGTCGAAATCCCATAACATCAGATGGATCAAATTAGCCACCAACACATGCTCACCAAACCGCAACACGCCATCTAACAAAATCTCCTGGGAAAACAGGCTCACACCGCCAGAGGTAGAAACAGAAACAACATCGCGCAAAGGGATGGTATGCAGACCATGCTCAATAACAAACGAATCAGACAAAAGAATGCGATGCACCGGTGTCAAACAACACACGCGTAGGAAAATCGAAAACAAGACAAGTACCTGCGATCACCCTGCTCGGTGTCTCCTCGGCCTGCTCCCTAGTCATGACGTTGGCCTGAGCATGCTGAGGTCCAGAATAGAATGGCTGAGACGACTGTCCGAATCGCGATGGACCAGGCTGCTGGAACGGCCTGAACGGAGTCTCACCAATCCTGGGCTGCTGAAACTGAGGGGAACGACCCCTAGACTGTCCTCCACGACCCTGAGACGGGGCTGCGGCTTGCTGCGATCCCACTGACGGACATACCCTAGCAAAATGCCCATACTGACCATAAATGTTGCAAGAGCCCTGCACTCCAACACACTGGGTAGAAGAATGCTTGCCACCACAAAAACCACAAAACTCAGCCCGAGAACCACTGCTACTCGAGCTACCTGAACTAGACGATCCAGAACCAGACTTCTTCTTGAACTGTTGACAGTGGGGTCGAAACCTCTGACGGCCAGACTGCTGTGCCACCTGCGGCTGCTGCTGCTGGGGCTGATGGGCTGACTGGGAGGACTGCGAAGACTACGCTCCCTGACCAGCAGGATGACCACCCTGTGCTACCAACTGCCTACGAGCACGACGTCTCCTCAAACCCTCCTCAATATCGATAGCATTATCAACTGCTTCAGCATAAATCTTGGGTTTGCTTGTCAGCACCATCTGATACAGTTCCTCATTCAAACCCTCTAAGAATCTGGTCCTCTTGGCCCTCTCCCGGCCAGAAACGTGCGGAACATACGCCAACAAAGAAGAAAACTTCCGAGCATACTCACGGACAGACATCGAGCCCTGCTCCAGATGATCAAACTCCCGCTCACGGGCATTCACATAAGACTCAGGAACATACTCCTGCCTAAAAGTCTTGCAAAAGCTGTCCCAAGTAATCCCAACGCCGGTCTCCAACAAAGTACTAGAAGCACCTCGCCACCAGCGCTCTGCACCCTTTCTAAGCTGAAGGGTCACCAAACTCAACCGAATCTCATTGTCATACTGGACACGATCGAAAAGACCTGTGATGTTCCTAAGCCACGAATCTGCATCCTCACTTGACTCGTCGCCATTGAAGACCTGAGGGTTCATCCTCTGAAACCTCGCTATCACAACGTCCATCCTCTCCACAGGGGTAGGCAAGTCACCAACTTCCTCCTCCTCATCATGTCTACTACAAGTACGACTAGGAGCACTACACCGATCATCATTCTGTCCCTCTGACTCCTGAAACTGCCCCTACCTCTAGATCTACGTCTAGGCGGCATCTACGAAGGCACTAAACAGGATAAGGCAATAGAGAACAGATACAACATAGATATCACAACAATAAGCAGCACGTAAATCACATAGGTCAAGCACATGCAACACACGACAGTGTGCCTAGACTCAAGTGTGATCAAAGAAATTGAGATTATCCCAACTTAAGCTCTGATACCAAAAATGTCATGCCTCGTGCTCACAACAGAGATAAAACACGCAAACACAAGCGCAAGCTACTAAAAAGCGCGTAAAATTTTTGCTTTTGGCCTGACGGTTTAAAACAGTATAATTTAAAATACGACAATACTCAAAATAGATATCCCAGTTTAACAAAACCAACTACAAAGGCTACAAGCCCACGACAACAATATAGCATAACATGTATTAGATACCTGGTAACAACCACAACCGAGTACCACAAAATACAACAAGAGCATAGGGCATCCCCTGGCTAACTGCACTAATACATATAAATATGCTATACGCCACTGAGATACTCTAACCACCTCCTGGGGCACCTCTAGCTGGGTAAAAGCCACGGCCAGCTGCAGAACTTGAACAACAAAACAGGCAAGGAAAACAACCAAGCCCCAGAGGGACATGGGGTCAAACCCCAGTACGGAGAGCAACTGAAACAGCTAAAGAAACAACATAAGATAAAATGCAGATGCTATGCATGAGACACAGAACGAACGCTGAAGGCTACAACCGTAAAGGGAGCCAAGGAACTCAAACATAGCTCCAAAGAATCTGCAACAAACGGTGGCCACGGGGTGTGTTCAAAGTGTGGTAATGAGCCACTCGCCTTGACACTACACCCGAATACCAGATGCATCAAACAACTCAACCTGCCGTTGCCTCGCCCATGAACTGTGGTAGTTAACCACTTGACGCATTGTGGCTAACAGATCTCAGCAAGGAGATAAGAGTGCGGTATCGCCGCTCGCCCTCGCATCCTGGTAAGAAAACAACAGCACAATACACAAGGCACAAACTGCCAAGATACAAAGCACAAAAGATCTGAAATGCAAGGGAATTAATGCATGAATCAATCACCGAAACCAGCTAGCATAAACCATATGCAACAGCAACCAAATACACGGCAATCACAAACAGCGAACACATCCCAGCAACCTCACATTAATCTCACGCCGAATTCCAAGCTGAATTTCAAGCTAAAGATCCGTACCTTGATTTTGTGCAACAATTACTACAAAAATATCCCGAGAGATCTGGTTGAAACCTACTAAAACACACGCACAACAGATTTCAGGGAAGCTAACCAAACTCACGGCCATACACAAAACTCACGGCTGGAATCTATACACTAAAACCAGCGCTCAATTCCAACAATACAACTTCACAGGGAGCTTAAAACAAGTCTAGGAACAAGATTCCTAAGCTAATTCGAAAAGCTACCTGCACGTATAAACACACTGCCAAATATAGCAGCTTCGTGCTTTTGCTCTAGCCAATGACAGCCTCCTAAAGCGGTAAGGAATGAAAGAGCTTTTCGAGAGGAGTCCAACGCTACCTCAAACGTGAAAATCGGTGGCCGGAAATGACGGGAATTCTCCGGAGAAGCTCACGGTGAACAGTACCCGAGGGTTTGAAGCGAAGAACGAAAGTTGAGAGGAAAATCGCTAAGTATGGGATCTGGTTTAAAATAATCGAAGGCCAACACTTCTGATATAAATACACGCATGAAATATGAATAATAACATACAACGACAGAAACAGATCTCACAAGCCATCCAACGCATGCGCTACATTGCTTAAAATCCAAAACAACGGAGGAATCTGAAAACTAAAAGCGCTGAAAGCTGGAAATAGCGCTAACGCTAAAACGATGCTGCACGCCACGGTGAAATCTGAAATGCTAATACCAAACGCTGGAGAAATCTGAAATACAAAGCGCTAAAAGCTTATCGCTGAAATCTGGTCACTCGAATGCTAAACTCGCAAAACAGATCTCTCCCTCAAGCATTAACCAAAACGGCGCCGTAGCAACTTATCTAAACGACATCGTATAGCGCTCAACACAAAACACACGGGGCATATCTCTATACACAAGCGCAATAGATCTCACCTAACTATGAGACATCCAGACCTCACGAAAACGACGGCGTATTGATCCCTCTCGCTACAAAACGCGCCGCAACACCAAGCGTCCAGATTTCTCAAAATCCGAACAACTTTCACCGAAAATTCAGATTTCTCACAAAATCAGATTTCAAACTCGAAAATTCCAAAATTTACAGAATTGCTCTAAATGTGATTTCTGACCCGAAAATACAAACGAAACCTCCAAAAATAATTCTGAACACCCAGAATTCCTCAAAAACCGATTAATCCAACAATTAATCTTTATTACATTTCAGGTCTCACATGTGTAGTTTGTTAGCATAAGCGTCCCTGCCGTGCCAGTAGTTCGTTGGGGTAAGTGAGAATTCTACCTTTAAGCTTTGTTATAGCTTTTCGTTTAGGAAGGTAGATAAGCGCTGGTGGATTTGTAGCTCCCAGCTGCTGTTGTGTTGTGTTTCGGCTTTTGAGCAGTAGCTTGTGTTGGTTTAGCATGTGACAGATCTGTGTTGCTTGGACTTCGTGGTAGCAACTGTGTGTGGAAATTGTATCTCAGGAGCTGGTGAGGTACGGATGTTGAGCTTGTATTACGGCTGGAATTGGCATGTATATTATGTGTTTCCTGTGTATGCATTGCATTGTTGTTTATGTGCTGTTTTAACTGTTGCATTGCATACGCATTATCATTTCCATTCAGCTGTTGCAGCCATGTCCTGTTGTTATCGCTGTTTTGTTCTTACCAGATTTTGAGGACGAGCGGCAATACCGCACTCTCATATCCCTGCTGGTATTTATTAGCCACCATGCGTCAAGTGGTTAACTCCACAGTTCATGGTTTGGGAAATAACAGGTCGAGTTGTTGATGCATCTGGTATTTCGGGTGTGGTGTAAAGATGAGCGGGTAATTCCCGTATGCTTGTACACACCAGTGGCCCCTAACCTTTCTTCGCAGAATTTGCTATCAGCTGTGGTGCTGTGTTTGAATTCCTTGGCTCCCTGTTCAGTTGTAGCCTTCGACTGTTGTACTGTTCTTCATGCATAGCATCTGCATCTTATCTTTTGCTATTCATTGCTGTTTTATAGTTGCTCTCCGTACTGGGGTTTGACCCCGAGGTCCTCTGGGGCTGTTGTGTTGTTTGCCTGTTTGTTTTCAAGTATCCCAGGTTTTACAGCTGGTCGTGATTTTAACCCAGCTGGAGGTGCCCCGGGAGGTAGTTAGAGTGTCCCAGTTATGTATATTATCTATATGAACCGGTATCACCGCGGGTGGGATGTCTCGGGTGATGCTTAGATCTATATAGCTGGTAGTATTTTAGTACTTGTGTTGTATTCAGCCGTTGGGCAATTTGTTGTACTTGACTGTTTTTGGTGTTATGGATTTATAAAACTGGGATTATTTTGAGTATCGTACTATTTTAAAATATATTATCCTTCTGTCAGGCCAAAAGCAAAAATTTTAACCACTTTTTAGTTGCTTCCGCTTGTTTTTGCGTGGTTTATCTCTGATGTGAGCACGATGCTTGACATTTTTGGTATCAGAGCTTAAGCTGGGATAAGCTCGATTTCTTTGATCACACTTGAGTCTAGGCATAGTGTCGTGTGTTGCTTGTCCTTGACTACGTGATTATGTGTTGCATATTGTTGTTATATGTGCTATCTATGCTGTACTTGTTCTGTGTTATCTTATCCTGTTTAGTGCCTTCCTAGAGAGATGCCGCCTAGACGTAGGGGTAGAGGTAGAGGGCAGTTTCAGGAATAGGAAGGTCAGAACGAGGATCGGCGTAGTATTCCTCTTCGTGGTCGTGGTAGGCGAGTGGAGGATGAAGTTGACGATTTGACAACCCGTGCATTTCATAAAAACATGCAATTTAAAAAGACTTAGCCCGTCAACATATATTTAATTTCTTAATTTAAAATAATTTCATATTCGTATACATAAAATACTACATATATATTTAAATATATATTCACGGGCTTCTACATTTTCTACTCCGATCAAGGGCTGGTTCAGGTGCCTGGCCCACTTGATCTAAGCCCAAAAGCCTAAACTTAACCTTAAAGCTGACATCCAACCCTAAACATGACTTGACCCAATAAGCCTTAGAATTTATCCTTAAAATTTAACAAAATGCTCAACACTTCTCTTTAAACTCAAGCATTAAAATTTGACTAAATAAAAGACCCATTGACCAATTTTGACTTTAAAATTTAAAATAAAGTATTAGGTCCAAATTAATTAAAAGTTTGACTAAAAATTTTGAATTTTAAAGGTTTGACCAAATAATCTTAAAATTGGACCCAATACTTTAAAATAAAAATACCCGGTCCAGAAATAAAATAAGTCGGACCAAACTTAAAATATTTTGAATCAACCCTCGACTAACCGACCAGATCCAACCGAACTGAAATGAAGGAGACTCTAGAAATTTTTTTTAAAACATGTGCGGAATACTTAAACTTAAAGTGTGGCTCGTTCCCTTTAAAAACATTGCTAAATCATTTTCTAAAAATACTTTGAGCATAAATAAAGGAATAATTTAAATGTTAAAACATCCATACTGTATAAAATCAAATTAAATCAACTGCGTCAAAATACTGAAAATAACATGTTTTAAACCAATATCAAACTGTATCAACTCAAAATAACACTACTGCTGCAACAGGCGCCCAGATGTCTTCATCGCCAGTCGGTGTAAACTCATCAGCAGGGTCATCACCTGCACCATTTAAACCTAGTGAGCCTAGAGGCTCAGCATGCTCTATCGTATATCATAACAAAGTATATACTAATACAATCGCATGCAAGCACATACTTGTAATAAAATAACGTTAAAAACATGAATGCGTGGATGATCTTAAAACATTCCTTCATACATTTCATATCGTACATACGTAACATAAACATATATATGGCATGACATAACATACATGAAAAACATATGAGTCGTATCCTGAAGTGTGACTGAAGTTGATTGATCAATCTATAAACCAATATACGCGGCGTTGTGGTTCACCTCGATATCACATGAGGATCCCTATATGTCACATCTATATGTTGCCACTTCACCCCGATATCACACGAGGATCCATAGGCTGCCACTTCACCACGATATCACACGTGGACCCATAAGCTCATAAGTTGGAACTTCACCCCGATATCACAGGAGGATCCATAAGCTGCCACTTCACCATGATATCACACATGGATCCATAGGCTCATCATATATCATCATAAGTCACAAGTCATTCAATCCCTCGGGTTTTGTCTTTTAAAAGAACATGCCTTTAACATTCATAAAACATTCATGATGCATGCATTTCGTAAAATTATGCAAGTTTAAAAGCTTAACCCGTTAATTTATATTTAATTTTCTTTAAAACATTTACGTACATAACATACTACATATATGATTAAATATACATTTACGGGCTTCTACATTTTTCTACTTCGGTCAAGGAATGATTACGTGCCCTGTCTCACAACTTCTAGACTAATCATCGCTCTATACTTAATAGATGAAACGAATGTTCACCCCTTTTAACATTTTTGCCTAATTAAATTAAATTTATACTTCTTAAAAATCAAGGCTAAAAGTGACTAATAAAATCAATTTCGACTTCTAGAAATCAATTTGGACTTATAAAAATCGATTTTGAATTTTAAAATTAATTTAAATCAATTTTGACCACAAAAGCCGATTTTGACCAAAAGACCAATTTTGACTAACTTAAAATCCCAAAAATCGTTTTTGACTTAATTAAAATTTCAAAGGCCCCAATTTGGACTAATAACTTAAAATTAAACATAACTTTAATTATTTTTAAAAGTTGACTCAATTTTGAAACTTCTGGCTATTTTCTTTAAAATTGGATCTTTGACTTTATAATTAAAATAACATGTCCATAATGAAAATAACTTGGACCGATTTTAAAATGTTTGACTCGAGAATCGAAGAACCGATCAGGTCCAACCGAACCAGCAGGTTCAATTGAACCGAACCCATCCATGCAAACCCTAAACATCACCTAGCCGCCTACACCAAGCGACACTCAACACCAGCAGCCTTTCAACCGCTTCGGCGGTCCATGACCGGAGTCCCGCCGGCTGGACCTCCCCCAGGTCCAGCCGGTTCCAAAGATACCAGCCTTGGTCCAAGCCATGCACCGCACAGCTCGAACGAGGCCAAGGAAACGCGACGCACGTCGCGCTCCATGCGAGAGTTACTCGACCAGCCATGGTATCGTGATGCCTAGCCTTGATCCAGCCCTGATCTAGCCCACTTATTCACATCTAAGGACCCTCACTCGACCACCTGACCATGAGCCGTGACCCCTAGACCAACCACGAACCGAGCAACACAAGAAAAGTCGAGAAAACATGGAAGCAAATTACGTGTGATGCATGAATTCAAGCATGGATGCATGGATCTGAAAAAGGCACATCAAGTTCATGCATAATTTCATTAAAACAGTGTAATATGGTTTAAATGGTGAGAAAAAGAATGGATATCACATGCCTGGTTTGTAAAAGATGTATATCTGCGAGGTACAGACGTTATAGACGCGAGATCGGGGCGCAACCGGCTTTGGATCACCAAGCTTCTTCAATGGAGGAAGGTTTGAATTTTGTGTGCTTGTGAGGGAGGGGAGGATGGCTGGTAGTAGATGTGGAGGCTAGGTTTGATTCAAGTTTGTGTTTAAGAAATAATGAATGTGACTAATATGACCCCTATTGATTTAATTAAGAAAAATACAAGCTTGCCCCTCTAATCAATTTAAAAAGGCACTTAAAACTCACAATTGGGCTTTAAAGATTAAGTATTTTCGAAATCAAGGCCTCCTCATAATTTAAAATACCTTAAAATGCAATATACCGGCCGTAGGCGAAAAACAGGTTCCCCTCCAAAATAATTATAAAAATCCAAATTTTCAGAAATTGTTGCTTAAAATAAAATAATTTCATTCTTAAAACCCCATAACTTAAAAATCTCAAATTATTTTCATTCCGGTCGACCCTAATCTCGTCCACGCGTCTGTAACTCAAGCAGGCTGAAAAATAGCACATGCATACCATACAGCATAAAATCATAAATAAATCAGGTAAAATGACATGTAATCATCTAAAAATATTTTCCCCCTAGTCATGCACTCATTTCTACGTAGTTAGGAAATTATAGGCCTTACAACTCTCCCCCCCCTTATAGGAATTTCGTCCCCGAAATTGAGTACGTACCGAATAACTCCGGGTAGCGCGTTCGCATATCGGCCTCGGTCTCCTAGGTAGCCTCATCCTCCGAGTGATTCTGCCACCGGACCTTGACCATCAGAATACTCCGTGCTCTCAGCCTATGCTCCTCCCTAGCTAGAATCTGCACAGCTAGTCATGCACTCATTTCTACGTAGTTAGGAAATTACTAGGCCTTACAACTCTACCCCCCCCTTATAGGAATTTCGTCCCCGAAATTGAGTACGTACCGAATAACTCCGGGTAGCGCGTTCGCATATCGGCCTCGGTCTCCTAGGTAGCCTCATCCTCCGAGTGATTCTGCCACCGGACCTTGACCATCAGAATACTCCGTGCTCTCAGCCTATGCTCCTCCCTAGCTAGAATCTGCACAGGTCGCTCCTCGAACGATAAATCTGGTGCCAACTGGAGTGGCTAAAAATCCAACACATGAGACGGGTTCGGAATGTACTTCCGCAGCATCGAGATATGGAAGACATTATGCACTGCTGATAGACTGGGTGGTAATTCTACTCGATAAGCCAGAGTACCAACCCTCTCCAAAATCTCGAATGGTCCAATAAATCTCGGGCTGAGCTTGCCTCGCCGGCCAAAGCGCATCACGCCGTTCATGGGCGATATCCTCACGAACACATGATCTCCCACAGCTAGCTCCAGATCTCTTCGTCTCTGATCATCATAACTCTTCTGATGACTCTGGGCTGTCTTCATCCTATCCCGTGTCCTCGTCACAACATCTGATGTCTGCTGCACTAACTCCGGCCCAGTAAGTACTCTCTCGCCCACCTCGTCCCAGTGTACGGGAGATCTGCATCTCCTCCCGTACAGCGCCTCATACGGAGCCATCCCAATCGACGCCTGAAAGCTGTTGTTGTACGTGAACTCTACTAGCGGCAATCTCGAGTCCCACGTACCCTGAAAGTCAATGACGCAAGCTCTCAGCAATCCTCCAAAATCTGAATTACCCTCTCTGACTGTCCATCGGTCTGCGGATGGAATGCTGTACTGAACGACAATCTCGTCCCAAGGAGGCATGTAAGCTCCTCCAGAATGCAGGTGTGAATCTGGTGTCTCTGTACGACACTATCGAGACGGGTATGCCATGCAGTCTGACCACCTCTCGGATGTAAAGCTCTGCGTACTGCATCAGGGTGAAAGTAGTCTTCACCGGTAAGAAGTGCGCTGACTTGGTGAGTCTGTCCACAATCACCCATATAGCCGTGAACCATCTGGGACTCCTATCAATCCAACCATGAAATCCATCGTAATATGCTCCCACTTCCACTCAGGAATGGGAAGTGGCTGCAACAACCCTGCCGGTCGCTGATGCTCTGCCTTGACCTGATGACAAGTCAAGCACTCAGACACGAATCTCCCTATGTCCTTCTTCTTCCCTGGCCACCAGTACAAGGTCTGCAAATCTCTGTACATCTTCGTACTCCCTGGGTGGATGTAGTACGTCGATGCATGAGCCTCAGCTAAGATCTCGGCTCTCAACTGTCCAGTTCTTGTCACCCACATACGGCCTCTGAAACGGACTATCCCATCCTCAACAGTATACAGACCTCATCCTCTGTCCTCATCACGCTGCCTCCACTGCTGTAACTGCTCATCGAAGGCCTGCCCCTCTCTGATCCGCTCTCGAAGAGTCGGCTGAATAGTGAGCGCTGCTAAACTCAGCGCACAGCCTCCTGCATAGAACTCTAGGCCGATTCTCTGAATCTTAGCCTGAAGTGGCCTCTCAACTGACAAACACGCCAATACTGCATTCTTCCGGCTCAGAGCGTCCGACACTACATTAGCCTTACCCGGATGGTAGCTAATGTCACAGTCATAGTCTTTCACAACTCTAACCATCTGCGCTGCCTCATGTTCAGCTCCTTCTGGGTGAAGTAGTACTTGAGGCTCTTGTGGTCGATGAATATCTGACACTTCTCGCCGTACAAATAGTGTCTCCAAAGCTTCACCGCAAACACCACTGCTGCAAGCTCCAAATCATGCGTCAGATAGTTCTGCTCATAACTCTTCAGCTTCCTCGACGCATATGCAATAACCTTACCACCCTGCATCAGAACTGCACCCAAACCTCTCAGAGAAGCATCTGTATAAACCACAAACTCCTCGTGGTCCACTGAAATCGCTAACACTGGTGCTGAAGTAAGGGCCTCCTTCAGATGATCAAAGCTCCTCTGACACTCGGGACTCCACAAATACTTTGCATTCTTCTTGGTCAAGACTGTCAAGGGCACTGAGATAGAAGAGAAGCCCTTGATAAACTTGCGATAAAAACCTGCCAAACCCAAGAAACTACGAATCTCCGCCGCATTCCTTGGAATCCCCCAGTTCTGCACTGCCTCCACCTTAGATGGGTCAACAGAAATGTAGCGCCCCAAAATCCATAGGACCGCAAATTCTAATCGTTATAATTCGAGGACCCATTTCTAATTTCAGATTTCAGCATTATTTATTTATTCGAAAAGATGATTTTCCATTTTCAGATTTCACGCGGTGCATGAGATCTGCTGGACGTCGCTTCGAGCGCAAGATGAGCATTTACCAGACTTTACAAAATGTAATGGCCGGGATGGGAGAATGGTTAAATTTCAAATTTATGTAACGCTTTTGCAAATCAAAATAGTGACAGGGAATTTTAAGTAAAATTTTGAGATTTAGGCATGGGATACCATGCCTACTCAAGTGTTTTCCCCTGTTACAAATCAGACTCCCATGCCGTTGTCCTTGTGAACTATAAGTTCCTTTCTCGCGAGAAAATATTCATTCTGCATCAGCTCATCGTAGTGCTCGAGAAGACTCTCTGTGAGACCTGCTGCATTTCGTGGTTTCTTCTTATTGAGGCAAGTAAATATGATTCTTGCTACGCCATGAAAGCATATGTATTGTTCTCGTTTCGTTTCGTGATTCCTTGCCTAAGTTATGTTTCAAATGTCAGTCATTGTTCATTTTTCTGCTGATCTGAATGCATGTTTAATGTAACGGGTTCATAGATGGTTTCTGTTTGAAACTAAAAGTGCGTTTTATGAAGTTGATGTTGTAGATGTTGATTTTAACCCACTAAGCATTTCAGATTCCAGTCCATCGTAAAAGTTCGAAATTCTTCTTCTGGTGATTGGTAACATTTGAATTTGACGCTATGTAATCGGATGTTGTTAGTCGAATAAGTATGAAGTCTGGTTTGATAGGAAACAGCTGGTAGCGTAGCTGTCGTTTTGATGTTTACAACACTAAGATATAGTCAGATTTTGGTTTCCTATATCCACGGCTGAATTTCATCTTTAAGCCAGTAGTTTCCATTTCAGCTGTTGTCAGCTAGGTACTGTTCATTTGTGTTCAGCTGTTGTCAGCTAGGTACTGTTCATTTGTGTTCAGCTGTAGTATTGATTAACATTCAGCTGTTCTCAGCTGTTGTATTGTTTTTTTCATCAGCTGTTGCAATAGTTCTTCATCAGCTATTGTAATAGTTCTTCATCAGCTGTTGTAATTGTTCTGCATCAGCTGTCGCAATAGTTACCGTCAGCTGTTCACTGTTCATATAGTGTTTCAATTACCAACATCTGTTCACTATTCATATCGCGTTCAATTATCAACAGCTGTTCCCTGTTCAAATAGTATTTCCTAGTTGCAACTGTTTCGTTCACTGGTGTTCCGTTGGCATCTGTTTGCACCCATAGTACTATTATTTAGCAACGTCTGATTTCCCAACAACAGCACCTCGCCCATAGTAAATACCTGATTCCAGTAGCGATAGTGCTCCCGAGTCACACCTGTTTACAACGTCTGAATATCTATCTCGTAACCAAACATTGTTTCTTCTCGACGTCTGTTTTTCTATTCAGCTGTATGCTCAGTGAAGAAAATGTTTTATGGAAAAATGAGTTTAAAATAAAGTGAACCCCGATGTTAAGATCTGAGTTTAACCAGAAGTTGTTTAAAGGAAGAAATTGTTCAGATTTTATATTGATATCAGTAGTCATTCGATCGAGTGCAACGGGACCTAAGTAGAGCTTCTGAGCCATAAGTCTGATGAAAATGATAACGCTGGGATCTGATTTTATTCCCTGAACAGATGTTTACGACGAACGATATTTTAATGCCTTTCTTTAAACTATGATGTCTTATGTATTGCGCCTGCATATATGGTGTTTTGTTACTTCCAGTTTTGCCTGCTGAGCACCTAGGCTCACTAGCTTTCTTGGTGCAGGTGAGTCCGCACCGGAGCAGATGGGTGGTGGAGTGTGAACCAGTAGCGGCGTGTGAGTGTTTATCAAAGGCCTGTGTTTCCGCGATGTTCATTTTGTATTTGCTGTTTTTGTTGTCCTTGATCTTAGACAAATCTGTATTGAGATCTGTTACAACAAAGATGAATTCAAACAGATTTCAGTAGTTGTAATATCGCGATTTTGCATTTTGTACTTCGAATTTGTAATGAAATCTGATTTTATTTTCTTGGCGCCAACGGTTATTATTTTGATTTTTTTTTATTTGAGCAAGGCAATACAACTTGTTCTATCTATTATTCAGCCCTTATTTTTCCCCTTTTATTTCCTCTTCTTTGATCCCGTGACTCCCATGGGGTTTGGGCGTAACAAGAAATCCCATCTCTCGACACAATATGCCCTAAGAATGCCACATGCTCCAGCCAAAACTCGCACTTGCTGAACTTGGCAAACAATCTATGCTCCCTCAAAGTCTGCAAAGCTGTCCACAAGTGCTGCCTATGCTCCTCCAAGCTCCTCGAATAGACTAGGATGTCGTCGATGAACACAATGATGAACTGGTCTAGATACTGCCTGAATACCCTGTTCATCAGATCCATGAAAATCGCTGGGGCATTTGTCAGGCCAAACGGCATCACCAAGAACTCGTAGTGGCCGTAGCGTGTCCTAAAATCAGTCTTGGACACGTCCTCCTCTCTAACTCTCAACTGATGATAGCCAGATCTCAAATCAATCTTCGAATATACCGAAGCTCCCTGCAACTGATCGAATAAATCCCCAATCATCGGGAGTGGATAGTTATTCTTCACTGTGACTCTGTTCAGCTCCCGGTAATCGATGCACAATCTCATGCTGCCATCCTTCTTCTTCACAAACAACATTGGTGCGCCCCATGGAGAAAAGCTAGGGCGAATGAACCCCTTATCAAGCAAATCCTGAATCTGCTCCTTAAGCTCCTTCATCTCGGTAGGAGCTTATCGATAAGGTGCCTTAGAGATAGGCACTGTCCCCGGCATCAGCTCAATAGAAAACTCCACCTCTCGCTACGATGGAACTCCCACTACTTCATCAGGGAAGACATCTACATAATCTCTGACTACCTCCACCTCAGATAGCGAAGGGCCTGCTGAATCTCCAGAAGCGGTAACGCTGGTCAAGAATTACTGATATCCATGCTCAACTAGCCTCCTGGCCTACAGAAAAGATATGAATCTTGGATTCCGCGGCCTCCTAGCTGCCTCAAATAAGAACGTCTCCTGCCCTGGAAGTCTGATAGAAACTGTCCTCAGCTGAAAATCAATCACGGCTCCAAACTCTGTCAGCCAATCCATTCCTAGGATGAGGTCGAATCCTGTCATCGGCAAAACGAACAGATCTGCTCTAACTGCACGATCCTGAAACATCATCGTCAAACCCTGCACGAAGCTGGTCGTCGTCAACTCCTCTCTTGACGGAACCGTCATGGGGAGAGCTACCCCCATGCTCTCCGGAACAATACCCATCATCTGTGTGAATGCACTTGAAATAAACGAGTGGGTCGCCCCTGAGTCTAGCAAAGCGAGGGTAGTGACACCAAGCACACAAATCTCACCTGAAACAGAAACGTCACACAGGTACGCGTTTACGGTCATACTAAATCCCAAAAAGTAGTTTAGATTCCTAAATCAGTTCTAAGTTCGCTAGTCCTATCCGTCAAAGTTCTCAAGACAAGTCCTAGAAGTCCTACAGTTACCACTTATGTTCACCTAGCAACTAAGGCAACAAGTTTCCTAGCAATGTTCCACCTAGCATGCAGTTACAATACACCCAGATAGCACATAACAGGTTACGAAAATCTAAAATGGAATAACTGTAAGTAAAGTTGTGTCGGGATCCGCAGCCTCTGCCTGCATCATGAATACACGACCAATAGACTGCACCCTCTGTGGGCAATTCATAGCGACATGCCCCGGCTCTTTTCAGTGGAAACATCTACCTGAACCCGCCATGCACTGCCCTGGATGATTCTTCTGGCACTTCAGGAACGTCGGACACACTCCAAGTCTAGGGGTAGTAGCCCCCTGCTACTGTGGTCTCGGCTGACCCTATGGCCTCTGCTCGCCCTGAGGTCTCTGCTGGCCCTGCTGAGATGTGCCCTTAGAAGGCCCCTGAAAAGTTCTCTTAGCTGGTGGCTGCGAAGACTGGCCTCTGGCGGGCTGCTACATCTGACGCTTCCTCTGGTAATCCTCCCTCATATCCTTTTGGCCCCTCTCAGACCGGTAAGCCCTGTTCACTGCCGCCATATAAGTCTCCACGTCCGCCATGTTGACATCGTGGCGGATTTCGGGTCGTAGTCCATCAGTAAACTGCCTTAGCTTCTCACTCTCCACTGTAGCAATCGAGGTCTCCACGTCCGCCATGTTGACATCGTGGCGGATTTCGGGTCGTAGTCCATCAGTAAACTGCCTTAGCTTCTCACTCTCCACTGTAGCAATCGAGGGCACAAAGGTACACCCTCGCTCAAACTGTCTCACATACTCAGCCACCGACTTGTCTCCCTGACGGAGACTCATAAACTCCCGAATAAGCTGGCTCCGGGAATCCACAGTAAAATACTTCTCGAAAAAGACTTTCTTGAACTCGCACCAAGACAGGCTCTCCAGAAACAGTCCAACCACTGCGCCTTTCCACCACAGAGCGGCGTCTCCCTTCAGCATGAAAATAGCACAACGGACCTTGTCGGCATCCGCCAGCCCCATGTAGTCATAGGTAGTCTCCATGGATCGGATCCACTCCTCAGAAACAAGTGGATCGGTGGTACCATCAAACTCCTTGGGTCCCTGCTTGCGGAACCTCTCAGCAACGTCCTCCTCATGCGACTTTCCGGGTCGCTCTGACTGACGCTCCAGCAGTATGGTAATCCCAACTAGCATTTCCACGCTAGCTATCTCATATGGAGTCAACTTAGGTGGTGGGGGAGGAGGAGGAGGTGTTGCATCATCCTTCTGGCTCCTATCACGTCGGGGAGGCATTGTTCTGATACACCAAAACCTTATCACGTAAATCTAAGTGCATGACTAAGCGTCTATTTTTTAAACTCTAAGGACAAATCTCATAAACTTAAACACATGCAACATGCAATCATAACGTATATCGTAAAACAATAAAACTCACAGACTGGTAGTGCACTTCCGAGCTCCACGCAGCAGGCAAGTACCCCACCAGAACCACCGCTCTGATATCAACTGAAACGAACTAGACTCTATAAATTATTTTTTAAAACATGTGCGGAATACTTAAACTTAAAGTGTGGCTCGTTCCCTTTAAAAGCATTTCTAAATCATTTTCTAAAAATACTTTGAGTATAAATAAAGGAATAATTTAAAATGTTAAAACATCCATATTGTATAAAATCAAATAAAATCAACTGCGTCAAAATACTGAAAATAACATGTTTTAAACCAATATCAAACTGTATCAACTCAAAATAACACTACTGCTGCAACAGGCGCCCAGATGTCTTCACCGCCAGTCGGTGTAAACTCATCAGCAGGGTCATCACCTGCACCATTTAAACCTAGTGAGCCTAGAGGCCTCAGCATGCTCTATCGTATATCATAACAAAGTATATACTAATACAATCGCATGCAAGCACATACTTGTAATAAAATAACGTTAAAAACATGAATGCGTGGATGATCTTAAAACATTCCCTCATACATTTCATATCGTACATACGTAACATAAACATATATATGGCATGACATAACATACATGAAAAACATATGAGTCGTATCCTGAAGTGTGACTGAAGTCGATTGATCAATCTATAAACCAACGTACGCGGCGTTGTGGTTTACCCCGATATCACATGAGGATCCCTATATGTCACATCTATATGTTGCCACTTCACCCCGATATCACACGAGGATCCATAGGCTGCCACTTCACCACGATATCACACGTGGATCCATAAGCTCATAAGTTTCCACTTCACCCCGATATCACACGAGGATCCATAAGCTGCCACTTTACCATGATATCACACATGGATCCATAGGCTCATCATACATCATCATAAGTCACAAGTCATTCAATCCCTCGGGTTTTGTCTTTTAAAAGAACATGCCTTTAACATTCATAAAACATTCATGATGCATGCATTTCATAAAATTATGTAAGTTTAAAAGCTTAGCCAGTTAATATATATTTAATCTTTTCCTTTAAAACATTTACGTACATAACATACTACATATATGATTAAATATATATTTACGGGCTTCTACATTTTTTTACTTCGGTCAAGGATTGATTCCGGGTCCTGGCTCACCACTTCTAGACTAATCATCACGCTATACTTAATAGATGAAATGAATGTTCACCCCTTTTTAACATTTTTGCCTAATTAAATTAAATTTAGACTTCTTGAAAATCAAGGCTAAAAGTGACTAATAAAATCAATTTCGACTTATAGAAATCAATTTGGACTTATAAAAATCGATTTTGACTTTTAAAATCAATTTAAATCAATTTTGATCTTGAAAATCAAGGCTAAAAGTGACTAATAAAATCAATTTCGACTTATAGAAATCAATTTGGACTTATAAAAATCGATTTTGACTTTTAAAATCAATTTAAATCAATTTTGACCCCAAAATGCGATTTTGACCAAAAGATCGATTTTGACCAACTTAAAATCCCAAAAATCATTTTTGACTTAATTAAAATTTCAAAGGCCCCAATTTGGACTAAAAACTTAAAATTAAACATAACTTTAGTTATTTTTAAAAGTTGACTCAATTTTGAAACTTCTGGCTATTTTGTTTAAAATTGGACCTTTGACTTAATAATTAAAATAATAGGTCCATAATTAAAATAACTTGGACCGATTTTAAAACTTTTGACTCGAGACTCGAAGAACCGATCCAATCCAACCGAACCAGCCTGTTCAATTGAACCGAACCCATCCATGCAAACCCTAAACATCACCTAGCCGCATACACCAAGCGACACTCAACGACCAACATCCTTTCAACCGCTTCGGCGTCCCATGACCGGAGTCCCACCGGCTGGACCTCCCCCAGGTCCAGCCAGTTCCAAATATACCAGCCTTGGTCCAATCCATGCACCGCACAGCTCGAACGAGGCCAAGGAAACGCGACGCACTTCACGCTCCATGCGAGAGTCACTCGACCAGCCATGGTCTCGCGACGCCTAGCCTTGATCCAGCACTGATCTAGCCCACTTCTCCACATCTAAGGACCCTCACTCGACCACCTGACCATGATCCGTGACCCCTGGACCAACCAAAAACCTAGCAACACAACAAAAGTCGAGAAAACGTGGAAGCAAATTACGTGTCATGCATGAATTCAAGCATGGATGCATAGATCTGAAAAAGGCACATCTAGTTCATGCATAATTTCATTAAAACAGTGTAATATGGTTTAAATGGCGAGAAAAAGAATGGATATCACATGCCTGGTTTGTAAAAATGTAAATCTGCGAGGTACCGACGTTATAGACGCGAGATCGGGGCGCAACCGGCTTTGGATCACCAAGCTTCTTCAATGGAGGAAGGTTAGAATTTTGTGTGCTTGTGAGGGAGGGGAGGACGGCTGGTAGTAGATGTGGAGGTTAGGTTTGATTCAAGTTTGTGTTTAAGAAATAATGAATGTGACTAATATGACCCCTATTGATTTAATTAAGAAAAATACAAGCTTTCCCCTCTAATCAATTTAAAAAAAGGCACTTGAAACTCACAATTGGGCTTTAAAGATTAAGTATTTTCGAAATCAAGGCCTCCTCATAATTTAAAATGTCTTAAAACTCAATATACCAGCCCGTATAGGCGAAAAAAGGGTTCCCTTCCAAAATAATTATAAAAATCTAAATTTTTAGAAATTTTTGCTAAAAATAAAATAATTTCATTCTTAAAACCCCATAACTTAAAAATCTCAAATTATTTTCATTCCGATCGGCCCTAATCTCGTCCACGCGTCTGTAACTCAAGCAGGCTGAAAAATAGCACATGCATACGATACATCATAAAATCATAAATAAATCAGATAAAATGACATGTAATCATCTAAAAATATTTTCTCCCTATTCATGCACTCATTTCTACGTAGTAGGCGTTACACGAACCCAACAAACCGGTCTAGCCGAATCGGCCGGCCCATGCAACACAACCCTACCACATGCACGCCGCACACACACACGCGACACGCCAACTTCCAGCCATCGGCCCTCCTGCTCCGGCAGCCCATGGTCGGAGCCCTGCCGGCTGGACCACCCCCAGGTCCGGCCGGTTCCCCTGGACCCAACCACGACCCCAGCCGTGAGCCACACCTCACACACGACGTGCACGAATCGGGCAGCTTGCACACGGCGAGAGATGCCATGCGGCCGCACGTCTAGCCCCTATCCAGCCATATTCTAGCCATCCTCTCCTCATCTATGGACCACCACTGGACCACTATAAACCATATCCATGCCCCTTGAACAGTCCTTGGCCGAAACATTACAAGAACCGATAAAAAACGTAATGAAAATTATGAATCATGCATGGATCTAAAACATTAAACGTAGATCTAAACAAATCACATACAATTCATGCATTTTATAAATAAAACAGAATAATATGGCGTAATGGTGAGAAAAGAAGGGATATCACATGCCTTTTGTTGGAGACTATGGAAGATCTGCGAGTTACCGAAGCGGAGGACGCCAAATCGGGACAGACCACCTTGAAAACTCCAAAAAAATCGATGGAACTTGCTTGAAGGAGAGGGGAGTGGGACGTGAATGGTGAGGGATAAGGGAGGAGGAGGCTAGGGATAGGGTTTCAAGTGATTAGAGTTGGAGTGAAAAATGAATGAGTTCCAAAAATGACCTCTCCAATGTGATTAATTAAGAAAATTAAAGAATTTTCCTATCCTAACCCTCCACTCCCTTAAATGTTAATTAGAACTCTAACTTATGCTTTGAAATCTCTAATTTTCGTAATATAAACCTCCTAAATTTTAAAATACAATAAAGTCCATTAAAACAGGCTGTATAGGCGAAGAACGGGTTTCCCTCAATAATAATCATAAAAACCTCAATTTTCGGAAATTGCTACTTAAAAATAATAATTTGCACTTAAAATCTAAGGGTTTAAAAACTTAAATAAATTTTCATCTTGGTCGTCCCTAGTGTAGTACACTCATACGGAACTCAAATAGACAGAAAACATAACATGCATATCATGAAACATTAAAACTATCAATAAATCACATAAAATAGCATATAATTTTCTAAAATAATTTTTCCCCTAGTCATACTGAAACGACCCTCTTTCATAAATGCGGAAATATTTTTTTTTTTTTTTTTTGCACAGTAAAGTCAAAATTCTCACAAACTTAAATATCACAACTGCCTGAAATTTCAATTTTCATAAAAAATTTCAGAACTTAAAATAAATCTGATAAATCATTTCAAAACTGAAAACTTCATAGCTCAAGATAAAAAAATGCTTAAAGAATTTATAACAACCCGGTGAAAACAGTTCAATCCCTATACTGCTTAAACAAGTAAATAATTTTTCACAAACTGTAAACTGAAATCTTAGTAAAGTAAAATCTTTTCTTTTAACTTGCTACGGAAACGCTTGGTCGCTGGATTGTGCCAACTAAGACCACCGCCAACTCAGGAATCCATCCCTTCATCATGCGTCTCAACATCATCTGCACCAATCAAACGTAGTGAGCCTACGGGCTCGACAAGTACAAAACTGGATAATAACAAATAATACATAATACATGCACATGCATAAGATATTTGTACTTAAATAACTTTCTCAGCTTAGAGCAGCAGTTTAAAACTTACTTAAAACTCATGCATCAGAAATCAGCTCGTAAATAAAATGTCTTATCTGTGAAATCTGAAGCTCCTAAATAAAAGTCATTTCTTTTTCTGTGAACTTAGATTCCTGACTGTGGTTCATTGTTCTTTTCGGTTCGCTTGATCAAACTCTTAAATATACCATGGTACTAAGCTTTGGTATAGCTCCCCAGTACTTATCTGGTTTCTATACACGTCATGTTTTTGGTATGTCTCCCCGGAATGTCTCCCGGCTCACAATACCCGTAATGTTGGTAAGGCTAAACGAGACGTCTCCCGATTCCCAAACCTCGTAATTTGGTATGGCTCCCGAAACATCTTCCGACCCCATACCTCGTAATAGAACAACCACAATCAAGTCACTTCATTCAAATCATTTTCTTTCCTAACTTTCTGTCTCAAGTCTCAAATCCCATTCTGCCTCAAAGTAAAACCTTTCTCATCTTTAAAATTTTCTTTAAATAAGACTACCAAATGCTGGAAATTTAAAGGCTGCTCATCATCTAAGAATTTTCTTTGAAATAAACTGTAAAACTTAATCTCAACAAGTTAAACCCAAGAAAGCATAATCTAACAGCTTAAGCTTTAAAGAAAGAACCGCTTAAATTTAAGGCAGAGAACAACTTATGTTCAGAAGCAGGATAGCTCACACGTACAGAAGGCGGTTCAGCTTACATCTTAAAGAAAAGTAATGAGCTTCAACTCAAAGAAACAACTTAGTGGCTTGAGGAATAACAGCTCAATTTAAACTCAAGAAAACAAACAACTTAAGCAAGGAACATCCTACGACTCACATAGCATAACTAAAAAAATTCAATTACGACACATGGCCCCTCTTCTCAAGCCTATTAACACTCAACTCAACCTCCTGCATCAACATGGCAGCCTCGACAGTTTTATTTTAAAGAGTAATTGCTTCACATATCAATTCATAGGTTCGAAACTTCAGAAATTAAAAGGAGAAATGAATAATCAAACCAGCTCGGACGAAGTCGAACCAGATCGGACGAAGTCAAACCAGCTGGGAAAGGTCCGACTGTGAACTCGAGGGGGAGGGGGACAGCTTAGCCTCAAAGGACGAGAGCTTACGCTCAAAGAAGGCAGTCTAGGCTCGAAAAGAAGAGCAGTTTACGCAAAAAAAAAGGTAAAGGTCAGTTTCAGACTCAAGGTCTTGCAAACCAGGTTACAGAAAGATAGCCTACGGTTGAACGAAAAGGAAAAGATTGGAGATTCAGGTTATACAGAAACAAATATCGGTTCGACAGTGGGGACAGTTCCTGAAATAGAATCGCCGAAAAACATGGTTTACGGCTCTGCAGGGGAAAAGGCCTACGAAAACTCAATTCACGTAAGACAGTTTACAGATTTGGCTCTAAAATCCTAGGTACAGCCTTGTCGGGTTTTAAAATCAACAATATACAATGCATAATCATCAATTTACAGTTCCAGACACAGAAAAAAAAAAACAAGGAGAAATCGGAGAACACAAGCACACAGAAATATTATGTTTAATTGATGCAGTCAAAAGAAAGCTTGTACTTGCCTTCGTGAAGAACTTACGGTTGGTGTTTTGAAGCTGCGGAGGAAGACGCCGGAAACTCGAGGCCGACGGACAAACAAAGGGGAAAGAGACAGCTAAAATCGGGAAAGGGGAAAGAATCGAAATTCAATTGGGAAGAGGAGAACAGACTGAGATGATTCTGCTCGAGAGAAAGGAAGGCAGGAACTCTCGATTTTTTTTTTCTCAAAGAGGAGTGGGTGTGTGATTTGATTAGTGCCACAAACCCTTAATTAAATAGAAAATCAAGTGTGTAGGTTTGATGTAAGCTCACATACGTTTCTCTTTTCCCTAATAATATATATATATGTATATATATATATATAAAAGCTAAAACAAAATTTAAGTTTTGAAATTGTATAAAAATCTCATTAATATGGAAAATTGCTTCCAAGTTTAAAGATGGGCCTCAAAATAAATTTCTTTTTTTTTTTAAAATCACCTTTACCTCGGTGTTCCCATCGTCTCCAATCCGGCTTCGTAACACCTGCACTAAATTCTAAAAATACTAGTCGTTATAAAATAATTTAAATAATTTAAAAGGCATAACTGATAGAATTATCGAAATAGGAGAAAATAATATCAAGGCATGTGAGATTCTAGTTAGGAAAATTCCTGGGCGTTACACATACACTCATTTCCACGTAATTAAGATTTTTCGGCGTTACATAAAGGTTTGATTTGTGAGTTTTAATCAATATTTTAATTAGTGGGGGTTAATAAAGTAAAAAACTCTTTTATTTCTAATTAATACCTTGGAGGGGTCTTTTGTAACACTACTCATTTTCTTGCAACCTTAATTTCGAAACCCTAGCCTCCTACCTCCCTCACTCTAGCCGTCCCCCTCCCCTTGGCAAGGCTCCATTGATTTCTTTCTCAAAGTTTCTTGGATATTTCAAAGGTTGATCGTCCCATCTCTTGTCCTCCACTCCGGTAATGCTTGTACTGCATAATTCTTCAAAAAGGCACGCTCTAATCTACCTTTTTCTCACCATTTAAATCATAATATGCTGTTTTTAAAAGATGTTGCATGAATTGTATGTGAATTGTTCTGATCTATGTTTATTATTTGAGATCCATGCATGTATCATGATTTTCAACACGTATTTGATCTGTTTCTTGTGATGCATCATTCATGGATGGTTCATAGGCTGGGGTTTGGTCCAAGAGTGGTAACAGTCATTAGTACATTGAGGTAGGGTCACGTAGGTCCAAACGGGGAGGGATTTTGTCAAGGAATGAATTAGTTACGAATTTTATGATCAGAACGTGTCCTGGATTTCTGTCTGTGCGCGACAGTAGAGTTGTAGGGGTCGGATAAGTCGGTCTATGTGGTCAAAGGTGATTTCAGGAGATAACTCATTGAGTTAGGGTCACGCAGGTCGCGTTTTGGTCAAGGAAAGAATTATTTATGAGTTTTATGGCTAGCACATATCCTGGTTGCAGTCTGCACGCAAGCAGTGTCATTACGAGTGTTGGGTTGGTCACGTCTTAAATTTTTTTGAGTCTCATTAGTTCCAGTGACTAGTATATTGAGTTAGGGTGACGTGGGTCAAAATAGAGAGTAATTCAGTTAAGATTGGATTTTTAAGGATTTGTTCCGTTTTGTCGCTTGAAGTGAGCCTCGTCGGGTCATTTTTATGAAAATTGAGATTTCGAGTCTTAGGGGCTTCCTAAGTTTGTGGATGATTTTATTTGATGTTTAAGCATATTTTAAGATGTTTTTCAGCATTTTGAGAATTTATTTGATTTATGGGATTTTTGGCAATTTTCATGACAAATTAACGTCTAGAAAATGATTTTTAGCACGTATGATTTTTATATTGTCATATACTGGGATTTTATGAGAATATGAGCAGAAAGTTTAGGAAGTTAAGAAGGAAATTTAATTTTGAGTTTACTGATTCAAGTTGAGTTATGGGTTATGTTACAATTTAAGATCAAGTCTAGGCTTTTGGGCTTAGAGTTAGTGAGCCAGTCACTTGAACCAGTCCTTGATAGGAATAGAAAATGTAGAAGTCCATTATATATTTAATTATATATGTAGTATTTTACGTATATGATTATGCATTTGTTAAAGAAAATTAAATATATATTGATGGGCTTATCCTTTTAAAATTGCATGTTTTATGAAGTACACGCATCATGAAAGTTTTATGAAATGTTAAAGGCATGTAAGAAAAGAAAATAATTTTGAGGGATTGAAGTGATTTGTGGCAAAGTGGACGATGAGCGGATCCGGGATGGCCAACACTTCATGGATACAACTCACACGTTTTTATGTTATGCTATGTCATGCCTTATTATGTTCTGATATACGATTATGTAATATTACGAATGATTTTGAGCCATGTTTTACATCATCCATGCATGCATGTTTTAAAGTTTTACGATACGTATGTGATTGCATGTGGTTTTATTATACGTACTTTGTTTTTATCAGATAGAGCATGTTGGGCCTTTAGGCTCACTAGGTTTAAATGGCTCACCTGCTGATGATTTCATTCCTACTGGCGGGGAGGATCTCTGAGCGCCTGCTGCGGCTGTTATCCTGTGACCCCTTGATGTCGTTATTTTATTTTACGAGACATGTTCAGTTTTCTGCAACGTTTTACTCTGAGATTTAATGTTTCGAGATATTTATTTATTTATGTTTTAAGATGATGTGAGGAAAGTTTTCAGTGAACGAACTATGTTTATTTTAAAGAATGTTTATTCAGCAAGTTAATTTAAAAAAAAAATTTCTAGAGTACGGTTCGTCTCAGTTGATATCAGAGCGGTGGTTATGGTGGGGTACTAGCCTGCTGTGTGGAGATCGTAAGTCACACTGCCAGTCTGTAAGCTTTAGAGTTTTACAATTCATATTTATTTTCCCATGATGCATTAGTTTTTGGGTTAGAAGCCTGATCATGCGCTTAGATTTACGTGAAAAGGGGTTTTGTGTTCCAGTATGAGTCCCAGACATGACAAGAGCCAACAGAATGATGATACACCTCCTCCTCCTCCCCCACCTCCGTAGTTGACGCTATATGAGAGGGCTAGCATGGACATGCTAGCCTGGATCACCAGGATTCTTGATAGGCAGTTGGAGTGTTTTGGGAAGTCTCATGGGAGGATGTGGCTGAGTGGTTCCGCAAGCAGGGACCAAAGGAATTTGACAGGACTACAGATATGCTAGTTGCTGAGTAGAGCACTGCTACTATGCCTTAGGTTGCCGGGTTGAATCTAAGTAGAACTGTTAGACCTTCTAGGACTTGCCTTGGGAACTTATACGAGTAGGAATAGCAAACCTAAAAATGTTTTAGGCATCTAAACAGTTATGGAAATCTGGATTGATTGTAAACGTGTTCCTGTGTTGACGTTTAGATTTCAGCGAGATCCGTGTTTTGGGTGTCACTACCTTGCCTTGCTAGACTCAGGGGCAACTCACTCGTACATCTGGAGTGCGTTTATTCAGATGATGGGTTTTACTCCGGAGAGCTTGGGTGTAGCTCTCGCGGTGACGATCCCGTCAGGAGAGGAGATACCGACGACCAGTGTGGTTCAGGGATTGGTGATGATGTTCCAGGATCATGCAGTCAGGTCCGACTTGATCGTTTTGCTGATGTCAGGATTTGACCTCATCTTAGGTATGGACTGGTTGACGGAGTTTGGATCGGAGATTGATTTCCAGCGGAGGTCAGTGACGATCATGCCGCTAGGGCAGGAGACTTTCCTATTTGAGGCAGCGAGGAGACCGCGGAACCCCAGATTTATCTCTTTTCTACAGGCCAGGAAGCTAGTTGAGCTTGTATGTCAGGCGTTCTTAGCCAATGTTACCACTTCAGGAGATTCAGCAGGCCCTTCACTGTCTGAGGTGGAGGTATTCAGGGCTTTGCAAATGTTTTCCCTGATGATGTTGTGGGAGTTCCACAGGAGCGAGATGTGGAGTTTTCGATTGAGTTAGCACCAGGTACAGTTCCCATCTCTCAGGCACCGTACCGATTGGCTCCTACAGAGATGAAGGAGCTGAAGGAGCAGAATCAGGAGTTGCTCGACAAGGGATTCATTTACCCCATATTTTCTTCATGGGGCGCACTAGTACTGTTTGTTAAGAAGGAAGTATGAGGTTGTTCATCGACTACCGGGAGTTAAACCGAGTTATAGTGAAGAACAAGTACCCACTCCCAAGGATCGATGATTTGTTTGATCAGTTGCAGGGAGATTCGGTTTTCTCCAAGATCGATTTGAAATCTGGTTACCATCAGTTGCGAGTCAGAGAGGAGGACGTGTCCAAGACTGCATTTCTGACACGTTACGGCCAGTACGAGTTTTTGGTGATGCCTTTTGGGCTGACGAATTCCTCAGCGATCTCATGGACTTGATGAACCGGGTTTTCAGGAAAAACTTAGACCAGTTCATCATCATTTTTATCGACGACATCTTGGTCTACTCGAGGAGCTTAGAGGAGCATAGACAGCATTTGCAAACCGCACTGCAGACATTGAGAGAGCACAGATTGTATGCTAAGTTCAGCAAGCATGTGTCAGGCCTCGTGCTCACATCAGAGACAAAACACACAAAAACATGCGGAAGCTACTAAAAAACGGGTAAAATTTTTGCTTTTGGCCTGACGGTTTAAAACAATATAATTTAAAATACGACAATACTCAAAGTAATCCCAGTTTACAAAATCAACCAACAAAGGCTACAAGCCCACGACATGATGGATCTGTTTTGACAGATCCTGATTAAGTTTTGAATTACACAAAACCTGTTATTGTGTTTCTAACAATTCTACTTAGTGTACAAATTTTAGGATCGAAGAAGAAGATCAGCAGTAGCAGAAATCTGTCCAGTCGATGGTTCAAGATAAAGTTCAGCAGTTGGTTTGGTTATCATTGTAATCGGCAGCTGGATTAACAATGGAGACGTCCAAAGTTAAGTCAGGTTCGAAATCAGGCGGAGGCCAAGTTGAACCAGCTGGAGCATAGTGAATCAGCTGGAACGATATGATCCAGCTGCAAGCGCTAGAAGAGGAAGATGGATCAGCTGGTACATCAAAAGAGAACCAGCTGGAACATCTAAGTGGACCATCGATGACGATGTCGTTGGTGACGACATCATATTCAGCATATGAAGAAAGATCAGCTGGTGCGAGAGGACCAGCTGGAACAGAAGCTAAGAAGAGTCGCAAGTTGGAGCTGGAACGATAAAGCAGCAGGAGCGCTAAGCGTATATGACATCAGCAGTGACTTCATCATTCAGCAGGAAGCTTCAGTGATCAGCAGTTGAGCTAAAGCTATCAGCAGTTGTGAAGAGAAGCGCAAGAGAGAAGCGACGTCGTACAGGATGATCTATCAGCAGAGAGCTACAGTGAAACCAGCAGATGGTACTTGGAGTTAGCGATAGCAAAACGATGTCGTTCGAATAAGTTGGTACGACAGCGTTTTGCCTTCGCGCTAAGGATTCAGCAGATGCTCTTTGCGATGAGGAAAACCAGCAGGTACAACTCTCAAGAGTAACCAGCAGTAGCTTGTACATCCAGTCGCAAGCAACAGTACATCCAGACGTGAGCTACAATGAACCAGCTGTTGCTATGCATCCAGTCGCAAGATGATGTACCAGTCGCAAGCTACAGTGGATCCAGTCGCGAGCTTCAGTGCTATTGCATATCCAGTCGACATGGTATCCAGACGCAAGAAAAGCAGTAGTAGAAAAGCGTTGCAACCAGACGCAAAGTATTCAGTCGTCAAAGTAACCAGTCGTGGCAGTAGTAGACATGAACCAGCAGCGAAGCAGTTGACAAATTACGAAGAGTTATCAAAGCTGAATGTCAACTGCTGAGCTCAATTCAAATGGCGAAAATGACAAGAAGCCTGCAAAAGAAAAGGACACAAGGACTATTCCCTGTCGGTACTTTACAAAACATATTTGAACGGGAAGAATTTTGTGTCCAACAGTTTGAATTTGAACAGAGGCTATATATTTGAGAAGAACGCCATTGAAGCAAGATGCTGTTAAGAGCGCTGTTGCAGAAATACGTTGATCGCACAGTGCACCAGCAGAGGGAAGAACACTGGAAGATGAAGCAGTCGACAATCATTCTATAGAGGAGCTTATTGTAGCATTCACATCCATTGGTGAATGAATCTCAAAACCTTCACAAACAGTTACCGTCCAAGCACGATTACGTAAAACTCATGTGTATGTAGTCTTTGAACAGAGACGTAAAACAAGTTCCAAGTGAACAGCCGAGGGCTGGTAGAGTCTAGGAGTCCATACAAGTGCTGCTTGTGTGGGTGGGTGTTTGCAGATGTTCTGTAACCATCAAAGTCTTCTAGTTGATCCTTTCGAGGTGGAAGAAGGGGAGATGTAGGACATTGAGGTCCGAACTTCCATAAACAAATCTGCTGGTCCATCTCTTTTAAGCTTTCAGCACTCGCATTATTTTAGCACGCATAACACACGTTTACAGTTCAGCACACAAGCACTTGAACAATTTCGAACAGATTTATGTTGCACATAAATCTGTTTGAATCGTTTTAAAATATTAGGATTCAGTTCTGGTATTTTCCGCATGATTTTTAAATCATACCAGATCTGTCTCCGGTGCTCTTGTGATTTTAGATGTTCAAGAACATTGAGCTATTGCAGATTCGTATTAGCAGCGCGAAATTTTTTTTAAACGCTCATTTTAAATCAGCGGCTGCTAAGTTTCCTTCGAAAAACAGGGACCATCAATTGGTATCAGAGCAGGTTGTTCTTGAACGAGCACTAATTTTAAAACACAAGTGCTATGTTTTTAATGTTTTTAACTGTTTTGAGAAGCTTGTTTATGAAGGCCAGTTAATCTGTTTTAATATAGAACCGGTTTTCTATTGATGAACTGTCACGAAAACACAAGTGCTTATGTTTTTAATGTTTTTAACTGTTTTGAGAAGCTTGTTTATGAAGGCCAGTTAATCTGTTTTAATATAGAACCGGTTTTCTATTGATGAACTGTCACGGGATGCACGAGTCCCGTGCGGATGCCAAGCTTCTATTTTCGTTGTGCTGTAAGATCATTGGAACGAGGCTCGGTGACAAGCACATGGGACGAAATAGAAGTATGAAAATCTGAGCTGTTCTCTGTTTACTGGTTCTGCATACATAAGTAACTCAGTAGCACATTGTTATTTGAAACAATATTTCGATGCTCTGATCTGTTTTAAAATGTTTGGTTTTGCGGATTTTCAGCTGGTGCCAAAATCTTTGTTTTTAAAATGTTTTGAGCTTATGATTATAAAAGACAGGGAGAGTGGCGTCGCTGTCTTTGCTAATTTGAGCTATGCACCAGTTCAGTTTCAAAATCATACAGTTCTTGCATACGGTGCTTCCCAAAAGCTGATTTTGTTTTTCAAATTTAAAACTCCTGCTGTTACGTTGTTTTTGTTGTAACAGTGTAGGGAGAGTTTTTGTGTTAAATATCAGGAAGACCAACAGTTCGATCTCTTTTTGATTCCCACAAAAAGGGAGAGAATTGTTAGAACATGCATCGTTTATTTAAGGTTTTGTGTAAATCAAAAAGGGAGAGATTGATGGATCTTTTTTGACAGATCCTGATTAAGTTTTGAATTACACAAAACCTGTTATTGTGTTTCTAACAATTCTACTTGAGTGTACAGATTTTAGGATCGAAGAAGAAGATCAGCAGTAGCAGAAATCTGTCCAGTCGATGGTTCAAGATAAAGTTCAGCAGTTGGTTTGGCTATTCATTGTAATCGGCAGCTGGATTAGCAATGGATACGTCCAAAGTTAAGTCAGGTGTTCGAAATCAGGCGAAGGCCAAGTTGAACCAGCTGGAGCATAGTGAATCAGCTGGAACGATATGAACCAGCTGCAAGCGCTAGAAGAGGAAGATGGATCAGCTGTTACATCAAAAGAGAACCAGTTGGAACATCTAAGTGGACCATCGATGACGATGTCGTTGGTGACGACATCATATTCAGCAGATGAAGAAAGATCAGCTAGTGCGAGAGGACCAGCTGGAACAGAAGCTAAGAAGAGTCGCAAGTTGGAGCTGGAACGATAAAGCAGCAGGAGCGCTAAGCGTAGATGACATCAGCAGTGACGTCATCATTCAGCAGGAAGCTTCAGTGATCAGCAGTTGAGCTAAAGCTATCAGCAGTTGTGAAGAGAAGCGCAAGAGAGAAGCGACGTCGTACAGGATGATCTATCAGCAGAGAGCTACAGTGAAACCAGCAGATGGTACTTGGAGTTAGCGATAGCAAAACGATGTCGTTCGAATAAGTTGGTACGACAGCGTTTTGCCTTCGCGCTAAGGATTCAGCAGATGCTCTTTGCGATGAGGAAAACCAGCAGGTACAACTCTCAAGAGTAACCAGCAGTAGCTTGTACATCCAGTCGCAAGCAACAGTACATCCAGACGTGAGCTACAATGAACCAGCTGTTGCTATGCATCCAGTCGCAAGATGATGTACCAGTCGCGAGCTACAGTGGACCAGTCGCGAGCTTCAGTGCTATTGCATATCCAGTCGACATGGTATCCAGACGCAAGAAAAGCAGTAGTAGAAAAGCGTTGCAACCAGGCGCAAAGTATTCAGTCGTCAAAGTAACCAGTCGTGGCAGTAGTAGACATGAACCAGCAGCGAAGCAGTTGACAAATTACGAAGAGTTATCAAAGCTGAATGTCAACTGCTGAGCTCAATTCAAATGGCGAAATGACAAGAAGCCTGCAAAAGAAAAGGACACAAGGACTATTCCCTGTCGGTACTTTACAAAACATATTTGAACGGGAAGAATTTTGTGTCCAACGGTTTGAATTTGAATAGAGGCTATATATTTGAGAAGAACGCCATTGAAGCAAGATGCTGTTAAGAGCGCTGTTGCAGAAATACGTTGATCGCACAGTGCACCAGCAGAGGGAAGAACACTGGAAGATGAAGCAGTCGACAATCATTCTAGAGAGGAGCTTATTGTACGTCCAAGCACGATGACGTAAAACTCATGTGTATGTAGTCTTTGAATAAGGACGTAAAACAAGTTCCAAGTGAACAGCCGAGGGCTGGTAGAGTCTAGGAGTCCATACAAGTGCTGCTTGTGTGGTTGGGTGTTTGCAGATGTTCTGTAACCATCAAAGTATTCTAGTGGATCCTTCCGAGGTGGAAGAAGGGGAGATGTAGGACATTGAGGTCCGAACTTCCAGAAACAAATCTGATGGTCCATCTCTTTAAGCTTTCAGCACTCGCATTATTTTAGCACGCATAACACACGTTTACAGTTCAGCACACAAGCACTTGCACAGTTTCGAACAGATTTATGTTGCACATAAATCTGTTTGAATCGTTTTAAAATATTAGGATTCAGTTCTGGTATTTTCCGCATGATTTTTAAATCATACCAGATCTGTCTCCGGTGCTCTTGTGATTTTAGATGTTCAAGAACATTGAGCTATTGCAGCTCCGTATTAGCAGCGCGAAAATTTTTTTAAACGCTCATTTCAAATCAGCGGCTGCTAAGTTTCCTTCGAAAAACAGGGACCATCACCTGGCTAACTGTACTGATACATATATATATGCTATACGCTACTGGGACACTCTAACCACCACCTGGGGCACCTCCAGCCGGGTTAGCTCCACGACCAGCTGGATAACCTGAACAACACAACAGGCAAGGAAAACAAACCAAGCCCCAGAGGGACATGGGGTCAAACCCCAGTAAGGCGAGCAACTGAAACAGCTAAAGAAAAGCAGAAGATAACATGCAGATACTATGCATGAGACACTAAACAACCGCTGAAGGCTAAAACTGAAGAGGGAGCCAAGGAACTCAAACATAGCTCCACATAATCTGCAACAAACAACGGCCACAGGGTGTGTGTTCAAAGTGTGGTAATGAGCCACTCGCCTTGACACTACACCCGAATACCAGATGCATCAAACAGCTTAACCTGTCGTTGCACAACTCATGAACTGTGGTAGTTAACCACTGGGCGCATGAGGGCTAACAAATCCCGATAGGGAGATGAGAGTGAGGTATCGCCGCTCGCCCTCGCATCTTGGTAAGAAACAACAGCACAATACAACAAGATACAAGGCACAATACGGCTGAGATCTGAAATGCAAGTGATATAATGCGTGTATGCATATAACATCAGGCAGTAAACATTGGCAGCAATACACGAAACAACAATCAGCCATCACTGCATTTACCCATGCCAAATCTCACACTGTAACAAGCTCAACCCGTACCTTAATTCTGTGCAACGGTTACCACAAATACAGGCCCGAGAGATCTGGTTAAAACCTACTAAACACACAACGTACAAAGCATAAATCTCACAGGACACAGGCACAGAACTCACGGCTATCACTGGCTGGGAGTAACAGCTCGACCAGCAACCCATCCAACCAATACAACTTATCAGGAAGCTTAAATCAAGGCTAGGAACAAGATCTCATCGAATTAAACGAAGTTCTACCTGAACTACAAAACGTACGAACGAAACAGCAACTTCGTGCTTCTGCTCCAGCCAACTATAGCCTCCCAACGAGGTATCAATCGAAAGAGCTTCCCGAGAGGAGTCCAAGGCTACCTCAAACGTGCAAAATGGTGGTCGGAAATGACGAGAATTCGCCGGAGAAACTCACGGTGAACATTGTTCTAGGGTTCACGAACAGAGGATAAAAGTTGGGAGAATTTTCGCTAAGTATGGAGTCTGATTAAAATGGAACAAAGACCAAGCCTTTCTGCTTAAATACACACGAGAAATCTGTTTTAAAATCCACCGACACAAACAGATTCCAACGCCGCTAACATAAAAATCGCAGCTGCCGACAGCAAGGGGATCAGTACGTAGCTGATACCCAACAGCTTCTTCAACAGTGCGAAGCTCACGCCAGCAACCGCAACACAGAGACAACGAGCGCTAATCAGAACGACGTCGCTCCGCACACGTCAGAAAATCTGATCAAAGCGCTATGCTACAACAGATCCATACAAAGCCAATACGACGTCGCGCAACCTACGTCATCATATCTGATGAACTAAACGCCCGCAACAGCGATCGCTAGCGCTAACCAATACGACGTCGCCTCCACTAATATAAACCGACGGCGTTTTGCATCCGCTACAGGAACTCGCTGCGAACATATATCATTCCAGAATTGACTCTAAAATGTGAAAATCTAAACCTGAAAAATGACAAACGAACCCTTCAAAACAGAAAATCTAGAACCACCAAAAAATCCTAAAAAGACCGTATTAATACCAACTAATTAATCTTTAACACATTTTCAGGTCTCACATTTCTCCCCCACTAAAAAGGATTTCGTCCTCGAAATCAAACAACAATTCCGGGAGAAAACACAGCAACACAAAGCCAAAATAGAAAATCGCCCAACTCAAGGCCAAGAGTTCAAGATAATTGAGCAAGCAAATAACAACAACTAGGAAAGAATTACAACCAAAGCTACAACTACTGGGAATTTAGCACAACAGCTACTCAAACAGATGCGGCCACTCGCGCTGCATCTTTTCTTCCAACTCCCAAGTAGCTTCTTTCCTACCGTGTTTGCTCCATTGCACCATCACTAACGGAATGGTTTTGTTCCTCAATTGTTTCTCTTTTCTGCCAAGGATCTGCAAGGGATATTCCTGATAGTTCAATGTCTGATCTAGCTCAACCTCGTCAGTTCTCAGCACATGAGACGGATCTGGCTCGTACTTCCTCAACATGGAAACATGAAAGACATCATGTAGAGAAGATAATTCTGGAGGCAACAACAGCCGATACGCTAACGGGCCAATCCTCTCAACGATCTCATACGGTCCGACATAACGAGGGGATAACTTTCCCTTGTGTCCAAAGCACATAACACTGTGAAACGGAGAAACTTTAAGGAATACCTGATCACCAACCTGAAACTCTAGAGGTCGACGCCTCTTATTCGCATAACTCGCTTGGCGATCCTGGGCAGCTTTCATCCGCTGTCTAATTAGATCCACATGATCCTTCATTTGCCGCACAAAGTCTGGGGCAGATAGCTACTTCTCCCCCACTTCTTCCCAACATACTGGCGATCTGCACTTCCTGCCGTACAAAGCCTCAAACGGCGCCATGCCAATCGTCACCTGATAGCTGTTATTGTAAGAAAATTCCACCAAAGACAACTTGTCTTGCCAGCTACCACCAAAATCCATAACAACAGCTCGTAACATATCCTCCAACGTTCTCTCAGATTGGCCATCTGTTTGGGGATGATACGCTGTGCTCATAGCCAATCTGGTACCCAAAGCTGCTTGCAAACTCTTCCAAAACCTGGAAGTAAACCTTGGATCTCGATCTGAAAACGATCGAAACAGGCACACCGTGCAGTCTAACCACGAAATCTACGTACAGTTTCGCCATCTTCTTCAGAGAAAAGGTCATACCATAGGGAATAAAATGTGCAGACTTCGACAACCGGTCGATAACCACCCAAATAGAATCGCATCCTCTGCTGGTACGAGGCAGATGCGTCACGAAATCCATCGCTAGTGACTATGTCTGCTGCAGTGCGCTTCCCGAAGGATTTCCTCCTTCAAATCAATGAGGTTAGGCACAACCATCCTGCCACAAAACCTTAAGCAACCATCGGACGAAATAGAATAATACTCAAGTTCTCCAGCCCTAACCTTCAACTTCAACTCGTGGATGGAAGGATCTGTCCTTTGAGCTGCTCGAATAGTCGAAACAATCTGTGGCTCCACTTGGAAAGAAGATACCATAACACAATCCTCAGCTGGGTAGAATCTCCAACCAGTAGTGTTAAGATGCTCCTGATCCTTAGAGATATATAGCGAAGCAAGCATCTCACCAGCCTTCCTTCTCAAAGCATCGGCCACTACGTTAGATTTCTCAGGCTGATACTTGATCTCGCAATCAAAGTCCTTTAGCAGCTCCATCCAACGACGCTGTCTCATATTCAAGTCAGGCTGCGAAAACAAATACTGTAAACTTTTGTGGTCCGAGTACACCACAAATTGCTCGCCATACAGGTAATGACGCCAAATCTTCAGCGCAAAGACCACGGCTGCTAGCTCCAAATCATGGACTGGATAACGAGTCTCACGCGGTTTCAACTGCCGCGAGGCATACGCAATGACTCGACCATTCTGCATCAAAACACAGCCCAATCCATTGAGCAAAGCATCAGAACAGACAACGAATCCACCTGATCCGGACGGCAGAGCCAACACAGGTGCAGTAGTCAGCTTCTCCTTGAGCAATTAAAAAGCATTCTCGCATTGCTCAGTCCACACAAACCGCTTGTCCTTCTGAGTCAATTGAGTCATCGGCTTTGCTATGCTAGAAAATCCTTCAATGAAACGACGGTAATAGCCAGCCATACCCAAGAAACTGCGAATCTCCGTCATATTCCTGGGACGCTCCCAGTTCAAAACAGCATCAACCTTACTGGGATCCACAGAAATCCCCTTGGCTGAAATAACATGACCCAAGAATACGACGCGATCCAGCCAAAACTCGCACTTGGAGAATTTAGCATACAGTTGCTGGTCTCTCAACGTCTGAAGGACAATTCTCAGGTGCTCCTTATGCTCCAAAGGAGTCTTAGAATATACCAAGATGTCGTCAATGAACACTATCACGAACTGATCAATAAACTCACGGAAGACTCGGTTCATCAAATCCATAAATACTGCAGGAGCGTTGGTTAGCCCAAACGGCATAACCAGGAATTCAAAGTGTCCGTACCTAGTACGAAAAGCACTCTTTGCGACATCTGGATCTATTACTCTCAGCTGATGGTACCCTGAATGCAAGTCAATCTTCGAATACACCATAGAACCTTGCAGCTGATCAAACAGATCATCGATTCTGGGTAAAGGGTACTTGTTCTTAACAGTCGCTTTATTCAACTAGCGAAAATCAATGCACATCCGCATTGAGCCACCCTTCTTCTTCAAAAACAAAATGGGCGCTCCCCACGGCGACATGCTAGGTCTGATAAAACCTTTCTCCAGCAACTCATCCAACTGCACCTTGAGTTCTCTCAACTCCGCAGGCGCCAAACGATACGGGGCACGAGAAATCGGAGCTGTGCCAGGCACCACCTCAATGCTGAAGTCAATTTCTCGCCTCGGAGGAAAACCAGGAATCTCCTCCGGGAACACATCGGGAAAATGTCACAGCATGGGAACGTCACTGAGCTGCACACGAGAAGAAGAAGACGCATCCAAAGCGTAGATCATTAATCCAGCATTTCCTAAAGACAACAAACTGAACATCTCCATCGCTGAGACTAACAGGATCTTCGATCGAGAATCCTGGCCGTAGAAGTCCCACTTCTCGCCAGACAAAGGCTTAAAACGCACAATCCCATGGAAACAATCCACGGAGGCCCTATATTTGGACAACACGTCCATCCCAACGATGCAATCGAAATCCCACAACATCAGATGGATCAAATTTTCCACCAACACATGATCTCCAAATCTCAAAACGCCATCTAACAAAACCTCCTGGGAGAACAGGCTCACACCGCCAGGGGTAGAAACATAAACAGCATCGCGCAAAGGAATGGTTTGTAGACCATGCTTAATAACAAATGAATCAGAGATGAAAGAATGCGATGCACCGGTGTCAAACAACACACGTGCAGGAAAATTGAAAAAAAGACATGTACCTGCGATCACCCTGCTCGGCGTCTCCTCCGCCTGCTCCCTAGTAATGACGTTGGCTGAGCATTCAAACAACACACGTGCAGGAAAATTGAAAAAAAGACATGTACCTGCGATCACCCTGCTCGGCGTCTCCTCCGCCTGCTCCCTAGTAATGACGTTGGCTGAGCATGCTGAGGTCCAGAAAAGAATGGCTGAGACGACTGTCCGAATCGCGACGGATCAGGCTGCTGGAACAGCCTGAACTGAGTCTCACCAATCCTGGGCTGCTGAAACTGAGGGGAACGACCCCTAGACTGTCCTCCACGACCCTGGGGCGGGGCCGCGGTTTGCTGCGATCTAGCTGACGGACACACCCTAGCAAAGTGCCCATACTGACCGCAAATATTTCAAGAGCCCTGAACACGGACACACTAGGTCGATGGATGCTTGCCACCACAATAACCACAGAACTCAGCCCGAGAACCACATCTACTTGAGCTACCTGAACCAGACAATCCAGAACCAGACTTTTTCTTGAACTGCTGGCAGTGGGGTCGGAACCTCTGACGGCCAGAATGCTGCGCCACCTGCTGCTGCTGCTGCTGGGGCTGATGGGCTGACGGGGAAGCCTGAGAAGACTGCGCTCCCTAACCAGCAGGACGACCACCCTACGCCACCTACTGCCTACGAGCACAACAACTCCGCAAACCCTCCTCAATATCGATAGCACTATCCACTGCTTCAGCGTAAGTCTTGGGTTTGCTTGTCAGCACCATCTGATACAGTTCCTCGTTCAAACTGTTTGGTGATCCGGATCCGCCCCCCGGTCAGGCAGCGGAAGAACAAAAATTATAGAACCGGGAGGCGATCAATACGATAAACAAATCTACATTCTACGACATTCATAGGATGTTTAGCGAGTTACCTCTCTGGCACTTGTGCCTGGCTCCAACCGTGATTACAATAATCCGGCTCTTCTCGGTAGATTGCGGTAGTTACGCCAATCCGGTCCACGACCAGATCCGAGACTCCTTCGTCAGACTGCACTAGAAGTCCTGACGAGATCAGCACGATCGGATTCTCCTCGAAAAACTAGGCCGGAACAAAATTCCGGCGAAGTTGGGCGGCGACGGCGGCTTGAAGAAGAGAGGGAGGCGGCGGTTTATGCTCTAGGTTTAGGTTAATGTGGTGTGTTATTAAAGAAGTCAATTAGTCTAATTAAATAGACTAAAGTTGGACTTGGGTCGGTCCAACGGGCCCGGGTCCAAATGACGATATCAATCGCTGCGACTTCATCGTAACTTCGATCGCCGATCAGATCGGACCGATCGACTCAGTTTCCAAAACTGAATGTTATGATGTGAAAAACAATTTTTCAGATCATCAAACCCTAAATAGCAAAATGACCGTTTTGCCCCTCAACAGAGTCAAACCCCGGTTTGACCCCTG